>CM076572.1:571442840-571612840 GCA_034641835.2 Pinus albicaulis
TGTCTCTTTGACCTCCTCATTTTCCTATAAAATCTTCTTGAGGAGCTCATTGTAAAGGGTTGGTTGTAGAACTTTGAAATATACTTGTGCTCGAAACTACTACATGTAAATAGTGTTCAAAGGCTCTTGAAGCTCTGTTTGTACTCAAATAAGTTAGGCTAAGAAGTGAAGATGATTACTGAACTGAAACATTGGACTTGAAGAATGTAACTGGATTGACACCAATATACAAGCTGATTCTTGGGATCCTGGTCTATATCACTGGTGAAGTGCTTCTTTCTGTGTTATTGTTTCCCTTTCATGTATGCCATATTTTCCATTATTCTCTGATAAAGAACAACAAGCATAGAGTTAGGATTTACTGTTTACAGTACCCTTCTCTGACTGATAAGCTTTATCTTAATGTTTTCCTCCAAATCATGTATTTAAGAATGATTTAATACAGTTCAAGCAGTTAGGAATGCTGGCGTTCCCTCGTCCTACTGTTCACTTTAAACATTGTTCTTGAATGTTATTTTCATTATTTTCTCAGTAAGGATAGACTAGAAAAGTGATGGTGTGCCCTATTTTCTAGCTTCTTTCTCCAAAGGTAATTCTGAAAGTTTCCCTAAGTGTATGCTGAAAGCAGTCTAGATTTAAAAGTATCTTATCTGATCTTAGGCTGCACTTTGTTTTTCTTATTTGTTTTCATCCCTCATGAAAGTAATTATGTGGATTACTGGATTGTTTGTCTATTGAGTTAGCTTTAATATGAGTTTTTCCAAAGAGGTCTATGGTTAGCCCTGCCCTTTGGTTAGTTTTAAACAGTTACTTAAAAGGCTTTCTTGTTTGGACAGACTGATAAATCCTAGTTGAAATTATTGTCTGTTTCCACCCCTCCAACACTCTTGAAATTGTTGCACAATTAAACCCTTTTATGACTCCATAGCCCAATGGACTAAAAACCAGCGTTATATCTAGTTAATCAGCCAAAGCTTGTTCTAATTTCTTGCAACTTCACACCTTTGAAACTATTTCATTTTAGGACTTTCCACTCAACTAAAATTCATGCTCAACCATCCAAAAACAAAAAAAAAACCCTCGTTCTTAATAACTAGCCTAATATCACACATAAAAGCCTTTAAAGATAAATCAATCTTTGCACTTATAGAGAGATCCCTCTCTGTATTCAGGAGGGCTAGATCCTAGAATCCCAAAGTGGTTCAAGTGTTGTCTCTGCAGTTTGTGTTTTCCAATCTTGAAAATTATAGGGAGCTAACACATTCCACAAATGATATGGAAAGATACATTGAGTCATATTTACTTTATCATGACACTTTGACAAGTTGTGCCTTGGAATTGATGATATGGAACTTCATGATGATGTGTCAATGTCAAATTTATCTCTTTATTGCTTCCTTATCAATCTTCATGACGGATATTTGTTTGTCCTTCATCTTCACCCTCTTTGTTTGTAGGTTAGGGAGACATTGAGGCTTGACTATTTATTGATACTACAAAGTGCACAATGGAAGACTCACTGAGAGAGAGAATTGTGAATTTTTTAGAAATAGGAAGCAGAGACTATGCATTATTATTTCCTAATACGCAATCCTTGGAGACAATGACTGCACAATGTGTAGTTCTGGGAGGAAAATATTCTTCACTATGAGATAAGATTCCATAGTGCATAGTTCCAAGGGGCATAAATATTGGTTGAAGGTTGATCAAGTTGCAAAGACAATGAAAAATCGAATAATGGCTAAGTGTGGTATCACTGAGATAAGAGAGAACAAAAAAGCTTGGAAATGATGATCTCACACCTAGATAACATCAACACAATCCATAGAACTCAAAATCTACATGCATACCTTGAAGAAACAACAAAGCAATACTTATTTCTAAGTGTGATAGTTGAAACATCACTTTGCG
This sequence comes from Pinus albicaulis, assembly GCA_034641835.2. Taxonomy (NCBI): domain Eukaryota; kingdom Viridiplantae; phylum Streptophyta; class Pinopsida; order Pinales; family Pinaceae; genus Pinus; species Pinus albicaulis. The sequence goes on from CM076572.1 coordinate 571,444,752, forward strand.
ACACTTAGAATACAAGTTATGACAAGAGTGTCGATTGCAACCAGAAAGTACGCTAAGTTGTGAGAGAGTGTCTAGTTCATATTCTCATAGTATATATTATCAACTAATACAAAAGAATATTCTAGGGTTTCCTCTTTTGGTGTTCTAAAGTGTGACACATGCAAGAGTACAATCAGTTAAAAGCGACACTTGAAACAATAAGAAAAAGTGAAAACAACACTTGCAAAAGCTAAAAAACGTGAAAGAGACGCATTCTAGAGTGAAGAAAAATCAAAAGAAACACTTGTTAAAGGGGAAAAATAAAAATATTTAGCTCTGAAATTGAAAGAGACACTTGCAAAGGTAAAGGTGCAAAAGAGACAGTTGAGAAAACTCTCTGAAATGAAGATACAATGCAATCAAGAGTGAGAGAGAGACTATCTAGTGATATCGTGCACTATTTTTCAATGGATATTGTGTAGCATACTGTCTCTATGGATTACATAATCACTATCCATAGGGACCGCACAAACACTGTAACTGAATATTGCGCAGAAATTATTCCTAGAGACTGCGCAAGCCTTACTTTCAAGAACTCAACAATGGATATTTTCAAGGATATGCATTGGTTACTAATCTTGCTAGAAAGGGGGTGCTTATGGATACATCAAGGACTGAGCATGTGTAAGCAAGTGGTTTCGAAAATTAGAATCTCAGCAGAAGACTTATAAGCTTAGCACAACATCAACCAATCATGAAGCAATAATGGGGAAACTTGAAATGCTAGATCATAAAGTCATAGGTAGGCTCCAAAATTCAAGTGTAGGAAAATTTTTGGAGAGTGTTTGTCGCAAAGACAACAAAATTACACATTCAATGCATAAAGGGAGATGCAAAGTGAGTATTATCATTCAAACCAAGTTTTTATACTTGTGGATATTTTGTAGATCTTGTTTTCAATGGTTGTGCTAGAAAAAATATCAACATAATTAATAATGAAGTGATTAAGGAGTATGAATTTTACATTAGTTATGATCATCAACATTATATATTTATTGATTCATTGTTTTGATTCAATTTATAAAGAATTAGTGAGATAAGAGGTCACTTTTATGAACATTAGATGTGGTAAATTAAGATATTAATTTGATGCAATGATGTTTCATGTGCGTATTGAAGTGTGGATGACCTTTAAAATGTTTAAATAACTTTAATTATATTTTTACTTGTATGTGTATTTTTATAAAGAAAAAATATTTATTTGTGAAATTTGACATGCTCAAATTATTTTTTTAGAATATTTCAATGGAAAAGTTTGATAGATGAATGCCATATAATTATGTTAGAGTAGAATACAATATTAACATTATGTTAGGAGTGAGAAAATGACATGTGTACTCAATTGAGAAATGAAAGTACTATTTATTTTTCCTTGCTTGAATTGGCGATGTAAAGTCCACTGAAGAATGTCAAATCCAAATTAATGGATTTTTTAGACCGTAGAAACATGAAGAACTTAGACCATTGCCACCATTTAAAAATGTGATCAATGTAGAGATGGAAACTTAAGAGGATATGATTGAAAATGATTATAATTTTTTATTTATATGGCTAGAGAAGGTGATGTGCTATTTGTCCTTATACTAGAAAATAATCTAACAAAGTGCACCATTATTTAATGTGGTGTACCAGGTTATAAGGAAAATTAATGCAAGAGTTTAAAGATCCCTAAAGTTATAAATATGCAATCAATTCCATGGGTTTAATGGGACATTTTATTAAATAAGTCAATAAATTCAATGACCACTTTTTTTCTCAAGACTACTAGCTAGGTGATATATTTGCCTAGTATAGTCAGTTGGTCATATAATCTTAGTTGTGATTGAAACAATTCAGGAGTGGAAAATAGTCTAAATGGTAGCAACAAAAATCGTTAATAGAAGATCTTGAAACCATTATTGAGAATGTGCCACTAACACATTTCATATGAATGCAAAACATTGCTTAATGATCATTTCTTTACTTTTGGTTATAACATAGAACTATAATATTATATTAGACTTTATAACATTGAGCTATATTTAAGTGATTTAAGTTAATTTTGGATTGAATAAATATATGAATTATTACATGTGTTATGTCTCTTGTGTTTAGCTAAATTATTTACTTCATCTTTCTTTGAATGTATATGTCTTACACTCTCTTGTTTAACTATTATTATCTTACTTTGAAAACCAAGTTCTAGATATATTTAATTATAAGGTTTACCCTATTTATGAGTTAAATTTGATGAAGGAAAAAATATTAAATGATTATAATTTCCTGTACATGCATTATTCTTATCTCTTATACCTAACTTATTCTACCCTATTATAGACTAACTTACTATGCCTACCCTAGTCTAGCCTACATTAGCAAATCTTAGCCTAAATTTCCATACCTTTTACCTAAACTACCCCATTTTTATGGTGGAAAAATCACTCTTGTGGACAAGAGTGATCTCCTTAGATTCCAAGGAGATCTAGTAACAAGCAAAACAAGTGACTACTGTGCGAAAATAATGTTTCCTTTTTCGGCTATTTATAGAGTTGCGAAATTAGTTTTTTTGGCTCACTACCTTTCCTTAATTTACAACTAAAGTATGAAGTTTGAGATATGAAAGAGCCTCTTACCTTTGTACGAAATTCCTGTGGAATTCCTTCTGATGGTTTCAAAATCCTTTCCTCGTTGATTCAAAGGAAAATTTTCATAAACAAAAACAAAGAAGGAATTAAGCATAACGTAGATAAAGATGAAACACAAAGTGAATGAACATTGAAACATAGCATATATCATAGGATTAAACCCATATTTAGTTATAAATTATGGAAAAGATCAAGGAAATTTGAAAATAACATTAAAATAAGTGCAATTAGGAAAAAAACAATTTCTTGTATTAATATTTGAACAAGAAGAAGCAATAGAACCTTACCTTGATGATGTAAGCCTCCTCCCAAAAGTCTCCAATCATCCCCTTAGGTGACAAGCTTTCCAGCCCTATTCCAACAACATAAGTTTACATTTAGAAGTTCTCTCCCTAACCTTTTGTCTATATTAAATTAATAGGGCAAGAGGAGGAGGTTTGAGATCCTCTTCTCAAGGGACGAGATCCTCAAAAGGAGGAATTAGGGTTCCACAAAGGGAGGAAGTTCTCTCCATGAACAAAGGGATGATGCCCAAGCATGTAGAGACTCAAGATCTTCAGTTGAGAAATATTCCTCCAACAAGGCTTCTAGAAATCACTTTTTATGTTTTACTCTTGTTAAGTGATTTGTGAAATTTTCAGTGAAAGAAAAAGCGCAGATTTGCGCAAGTCAAAATGGTCAAAACTATGGTTTCACAGATACTGATTAGGGAACAACACAATTTCTTAAATGTAGGTTCTTAAGCAATGTAATATAGGATCCTTGTTTTCTTTGGGATTGTCTTTCTTCCAAAACTCCAGGGGAATGCTTGAAACACTTCATCGGATAGCAAGAGATTCAGATTGGTGGTCATTTTCCTAATGGTGAAAAAATTATGTGTAACACCCATATGATTCTATGCTACCATAGCTTAGACTACATTTTCAATGTTATATTAGAATACACTAAAATAAATTACCTTACCCTACTATATATATCCAACCCTTTCCTAAGGCTACTACCTACCACTAACCTGGCATAATATTCATAAAATTATCTACCCTACCTATCCTAGTGTAACAACCCTGGTAAAAAACTATATGTAAATAAAGTTAATAAAGGAAAAATAATATCCATGGTCATGGGACACAAATTCCATGTTGAATGTTGGGACAAAACATCGTAGTATGGGTTTTCATTTGGTTTATTATGGCTAAGGAAATTGGAAAAGGATTTGGAAAGGAATGAGGCATTAATTGGCATTTTGAATGTCACAGGTTTCATGTGAGGAGGAAAATGTAGGAAAATAATGTAAAATTGAATAAAATAAAGGCCTCGTTAATAAAAATGCTTCTGAGGATCAGTTAGTACCTTTTCTCAGTGTAACCTTTTTGTCAGTTCAATTTTAGAGCTCTCTCTCTATTTTTGCTAGTTTCTTGGAGTACTATAGCATTGGATCAAGGAAACCAAAGGAAGGACCAAGAAGGCAAAGGAAATCAAAGATCAAGCAAGGAAGAGCAAGATCAAGTGGCTACAACAATATTACTTGCAGGTATCGATTTGCATGTGTGATTTCCTTACTAGATTTGGCATGCATGATTGATGAATGTGTGTATTTGGTTCTCTTATTGTCATTTGCATGGGATTTTCCAGGGGCGGAAATATTATTCAACCTAGACTTTCCATTTCTATATATCCATGGTGTGATGGATTCTCTTGTATTTGGTTGAACTGGAATGTCAGATGGCTTCGAAACTGAGTGAGGTGGTCTCTAAAAGAAAGAACACATGGCCTGGGAATCCTTGAACTAGACTAGGATTGTGGTAAAGCTATATTTTGTGTGCCTCAGTAGACCTAGGAATCCTCAACTGGTGAATGGCAGGATATATGGTAAAACCTAGAGGTGTGTGCCCTCGATCCAGCCTAGGAACTTGTGATTGGTGTATGGTGGTATATACGGTAAATCCTGGAGGGTGGAGTCTCGATTAGGCCTAGGAATCCTTGACCGGTGAATGTCAGGGTATACGATAAATCCTAGAGACTACGAGGCAAGAAAATTTCTCGCAATGTAGGTGGAGAAATCCGGTGGCATCCATGTTTGTTTAGGGCCTAGTGATCTAGTGGGGATTTCGGTAAAGCCTGAGGAAACTTGGTTTGGTTTGGTTTTGAGTCCCACATTCATGCTTGGAATATGGAACAAGGGTGATTGGATGAAAGAAATGTGTGGTTCATCCAATCTATGATCGGGTGGTTTGTGGAAGTCCCAAGCCTGGTTGGATTTTTCATTCATTAATAAGAGATTCTTCTCCTTGGTATTTTATGTGAAAATGTACTGGTTTATATGTGGATTTTATGGTTGTTATATCCTTCTTATTTCTATTTTTTATATGCTGCATATGAGCCTATTTTATGATAGACTTGATGTATGGTTCTCATCAAGTTTTGATTAGCAAATGAATGTATAATGTATATATGCCCTAATATATTTTAATGCATCTATTTTGATATGGCATAAATGCTTCCTTACGATTCTCAGTTAAGTATGAGGCCCTTATGCTCAAATATGATTTTATGACCTGTAGATTACATATTTGTGACATGTTTTCCGAAATGCATGTCAGGGTTAGTAGAGTCAGATCAATAACTTGCATCAAACTTTGCATTAGTATCTTTATTCCCATGTTATTTATTATTCCTGAATATTTCATGAATTTTTGGGAAGTGGCTTGAGTTTTGGCCCTGAAAAAGTGGCACAAAATATGGGGTCATTGGCAGAGAACTAACTGGAAATGTCCACAATCATTGGCATAGATTGATGTGGGATAAACTCGAAGGCCTTAGTCACTTGCAGGGCTTTTCATGGGAGTGGCTAAGGGTCTAAGTCAGTCAAATGATGAGTTATCTCAGGGGTTGACCTCCTGGAAGGGTTGGTTGGATCCTAAAGGTTATGTAGTATGTGTGTAAGGTAAGATCAGTTGTGTTATGTCGGCTCCACTTCATGTTATGTCGGCTCCACTTCCTTAAGGTGACCTTGCCAACTGAATCACATCATAGTAGCCCCTCATCACATGTTTACCCCAGTGGCCCTCTTAACTTGGGTAAATGTGGGAGGAGGGTATTACAACTAGCCTATATTAACCTCAATGTAAAGTACCCATGTCTATTACCCTAGGTTATTCTATCATATCTTAGCTTACTAGATTTAATGTAAAAATGTATCTTAGCATATCCTAGCCTACTTATATTAGTCTACCTTAACTAAACCAAAGTATGCCCACCAAACTTGCCTTGGTCCATATTATACACTAATATATCCCATCCTACCCTATCTAATGCTACCCAAGCCTCCTAATCCTAATTTACTAGAACCTACCATTTAAACTAAAGTATATAGAAATAAAGGCTGCAAATTAGGTGAGAGAGAGTTCATTAAGTGTGGGATGTCACACATGGAACATGCCATTTGAAATAACTGTTGCAAGTGGTCACAATTTCTACATTTCTATTGTCTTTTTTTTTAAACTTTTTTTTAATGTTTTTATTGATTTTGTGTATTCTATTGTGTCTATGGTGCCCAAGGTGTCGATCAGAAGCTAAAGGAAAAATAAATTATCAATGGTGATCATGCTATAGGGGGTTCAAGTGTAGGATCTAGGTAATGGTAGATGTCATTTGAAAAATGTAATGGATATTGAAGGTGGTTAAGATGGATGTCCCCCTTGTATACTTGTGATTCGATAATTGTCATCCCATTTACTTGTTTTAGTGGAATTAATGTTCTTTGTCAAATATCTAGTGCCTAAAGTACTAAAAAAACTAAAATATTATGAAAACAATGCTCGAGATTATGATAGAGGGAGTTAAAATGTGGGACCTAGCACTTATTACATACTCTTTAAAAAGTATATTAACAATTGGAAGTGATCAAGGTTTAATTCCACATTTTTGAGTACTTGAAGCCCCTGGAATTCCATTTTGTTTACATGTTTTAATTGGATTAGTGAATTTTATTGGACATGTGGCTCCCATGGTGTGTTTTGTTGTACATGAACTAACCAAGAAATTACTACCTAGCCTAATCTACCTTAGCATACATAGTCTGATATATCCAACCCTAGATTTCCAATACATTAGCCAAACCCACACATATAAATTAACTAATCTATTGATATATCATAGCCCACCCCACTCTAACCTACCTTATTATAACCTATAGTATATCCCAACCTAAACATGGTATAGAATATATTGAAGCATAATAATAAAAAAGGTTTGGGACAAATACACAATTTATTATTATTTTTAATCCATGGAGTTATTAAAATTGTGTAAAAATAATTTAGTAGTCCCTTCCTCCCCAATGACTCTAGTTTTTTCCTTGTAGTCAAATCCCTGTGACTTTATATTACTTCACTTGATTTTGTGAGATTTACCAAAGTCCCATCAATATTTTTCATTTATGGTTTTATTTGAATTAAAAATTGTTTTTATTAATTTAGGAGATATACGATTTATTTATTTTATTGGTTAATATAACGTTGTTTGGACCTAAATACCCATAATGGTGGGTATTTTTTCTAAGGTATTTGTTAGAACATGGAAACCAATCATATATATATATATTTATTTATTTATGTTTATTTTTTTTATTGGTTAATGTAACGTTGTTTGGACCCAAATACCCATAGTGGTGGGTATTTTTTCTTAGGTATTTGTTAGAACATGGAAACCAATCATCTATATATATATATATATGATTGGTTTCCATGTTCTAACAAATACCTAAGAAAAAATACCTATAGTATGTATATATATATATATAACCATTGGCCCAATATGAGGTATGTTGTTAATTCTATGATAGATTTGTCAAACACTATAGTCAATGTCTATAAAGCTTGTATTCAACTTCTGCTCATTCCATAATTTCTTGCATGCATTCTCGATCCTCCACTGATATGCTACATTCATCCTCCACCTATACTACATACACTATTATCTAGCTACAATTTGCACCTAAAAATAATAATAAAAAGTGTCAAACTATTGGCTAAAATTGGTGCTACCCAAGCCTCTCAATTTTATTGAGATTGTAGCTACATTTCAACCAATACAATTGATGAAATATTGGGAGCTAACTCTAGGGGTTTCTCCATCTAATATATACATTTCAAGAACTAGAGAGAAATAAATCAAGCTTTGTTCAACAATGGTCTTCTTTCATCACATATTTATTTTGAATAGACATGCCTCAAGTCTCCCTTTGGAGCTATCAGAGGCTTTACAAGAGAATATTTATGAAATGTAGGGTTGTTTGGATTTTTTTGTTGGAGTAATTTTCTCCACTGCCTTTCTTCCTCCAACATATTAATGGATCAAATCCTTTACCACTTAATTTCTTAGGAAAGAAAACTTTCTCTTTGGTCTTATCATTAATAAAGGTGGTGCTCATTTTAGTGTAAAAAAGTTCTATTCTTAATATAATGTTATTATATAAGAGCCTTTAGTGTTGCTAATATCTTAGTAGAGACATAAGGTTGAAAAAGATAATAGGAGTTAAAAAATGAAAAATAGGTGATGTTTACATAGATGTATTGAGTGAAGGAGTGTCAAATTGACATGAATGGATTGAGTACAATTACATATTTAAACATTATACCTTTGGGTTCATATGATTTCTTAATTATTATGGATTGGTTATACAAGAACCATGTTGTCGTGTATTACTATAATAAGGCCTTCACTTTTTTGATGAAGAAGTACATCAAAGATAACTATTGGGGATTCCAAGGCCAATTATATCAAAAAAAATATTATCCATGCAATTGAAGGATTTTTTAAGAAAATGGTTCAAAATGTATGTTGATCACATGGAAGAGGTATCTAATGAAAATGTATCAATCATTGAATATCATCTGATGCTTAAAGAGTTTGAAGGTGTATTTGTTGAAATCTTGGGTTTACTACCTAAAAGGGATATTGATATTTTCATAAATTTGGTACCTAGAGCTGCCCCAGTGTCCAAAACACCATATAGGATGATCATAATAGAGGTTATGGAATTGAAAATGCAGTTGGAAGGAATTTTGAAGAAGAGTTACATACACCGAATCACATCACCTTAGGGTGCCCCTATTCTCTTTGTTAAAAATAAATATGGTGCATTGAGGTTGTGTATAGATTTTAGGCACCTCATCAAGTTGAAAATGAAGAATAAGTGTACTTTTCTAAGGGTACATGACTTTTTTAATTAGTTGATGGGAGAGAAGGTTTCATTCAAGATTGACTTGAGGTCATGGTACCATCAAGTGAGAATTAAGGAAGATGATATCATCAAGTTAGAATTTAGAACTCGGTATGGGAGTTATGAGTGTGTGGTGGTGTCATTTGGGATATCTAATGCAATGAGTATTTTTTTGTGACTTATGAATGCAGGGAAAAGTTTAAGGATGGATATCTATTTGAAAGTTTAGAAATCTTGGTGAATCTTAGTAATATCTAATAAAAAAACTGTAAAATGTTTGATGATATTTTTGTGAAAAATATCTAAATTTTTTATTATATTATATTAATCTATAAAATATCTTGGAGTTTTTTAAGTTAAAATCATTTCATATTATAAAACTTGGTAGAATTAATTTTAGAGAAAAGGAAATCGGAAAATATTTTTTTTGGAAAAAGTATAGAGAATTAGCTCACATGCGAATATTAGCCCCTAAAATTTTCCCTGTATGAATGTATTTTTTTGGAATTATTTGGAAAAAGTTTGTTATTTCAGTTTTGGATGACATACTCATGTACTCAAAATTTTAAGAATGGCATGTAAAACAATTGAGGATGGTGTTGAAGGTATTTAGAGAGGATCATCTTTATGCTAAAAATAGTAAATGTTCATGTTACCAAAATTAAATTCATTAATTGGGTCATATCATCTTAGATGAAGGGGTGACAATGGACCTAAAGAAAATCAAAGCTATTAGAGAGTGACCAACAACAAAAAATGTGATAGAGGTAAAATATTTAATGGGATTAGCAAGCTACTACAAGAACTTAATTAAGGGGTTCTAAAAAATAGCACATCCTATCACTTGTTTGCAAAAGAAGGATGTAAAATTTGAGTGGTTTAAAAAATGTGAAGAGGCATTTCAACATTTGAAAATATTATTAACACATGCCCAAATATTAAGGATATTTGATCCAAATGAAGATTTTATTGTGTACATTGATGCATGCAATGAAGGACTTAGAGGACTCCCAATGCAAAAGGAGCATGTAATATGTTATGAATCATTGAAGGTGACTAAAGGAGCATGATAGGATTTATGCCACTCATGATTTAGAGTTTGAATCCATCACAAATTCCATGAAAATGTGGAGGCATTACCTCATCGAAAAAATATTTGAATTGAGAGCAAACCATAATGGTCTAGAAGACTTGTTTGGACAACCAAGTTTGAATTCCAAATAAATTAGATGGATAAAATGTTCGATTGATTATGATTTTGAAATCAAAATATATAAAAGGAAAATTAATAACATGGTTAATGCACTCAATAGAAGGGTGCATAAAGTTCATGCTAACACCATAAGTATATGCAAACTGATTTAAAAAACAAAATTTTAGAGACTATAAATTTAGATCAATAATACATTAAAATAAAAGAAGAGCTGAAACAAGGTATTGTACAACCAAAGTACATGAACTATAAGCTAAAATAATATAGAATCCTCATGTGCAAACACACAATTTATATGACAAATTATTAGGGGCTGAAAAATATAGTGCAAGTGAAATGCACAATGTACCATATGTCAGACACTGAAGGTACCAAAAAATAATTTCAACTATATGTGTTTAGAATGCCAAAAGTTGAATGCTAAACATAGGCATCTAACTAGACTAGGAGTGGGAATATATTTCAATATATTTTATTACAATTTTCCCAGGACTGTGAGGCAACATTATTCTAACATGGTAGTGGTATATAAGCTTACTAAGGCTTCCCACTTTATTTCAATGAAGTCAACACATAAGGAAAAAATATATTATTGAAATATATTTGAATGAAATTTCTAGGTTACATGGAATTCTCAAGGCAATTATTTTAGATAGATATACCAAGTTAAAGGGTTTTGGAACCAATTTGAGCTTCAATACAACATATCATTGAGAGTTTGATGAAAAAATAGAGAGGGTCAATCAAGTGATTGAAGGTATGTTGAGGATGTATGTGATGGAAAAATCTTCAAAACAAGAAGGGTTTTTGCACACCATGGAGTTTCACTATAACAATGGGTATCAATAATCTTTGAATATTATCACATTTGAGGCCTTATATGGTAGTAAATCCAACACACTAGTGAGTTGGGAAAATCTCATGGATAGGGCCATTGTTAGGATAGATTTGTTGAAAAAATTGGAAGAGAGAGTGGTGAAATAAAACAGAATTTAAAGGTTACACGTGATAGGCATAAAAAAATGTAGATACGAGTAGGAAAAATGAGGAATTTTGAGTTGGTGACCATGTTTTCCTAAAAGTAAAGGCCAATAATATTTCACTAAAATTGGTAATTTTTTCAAAGTCAGTAGTCAGATTTTGTGGTCCATTTGAGATCCTATATAGGATTGACCCAATTGGATATAGGATTACATTGTCAACATCCATGTATGTTCATAACATGTTTCATATTTCATTACTTAATAAGTATTTTATTGATTCTAATCATGTAATTTATTATTATATGATTTAGGTGGAACTTGAGGTAGATTTTCAAGTTCAACAAGTGGGAATTTTAGACAGGAAGGTCAAGTTTCTTCGGAACTAAGCCATTGCCTTGATAAAGGTGCAATGGAGACATTTTGGTCTTGAGGATGCCACATGGCAAGATAAATATACCATGAGGGGGGAGTACGCTAATCTTCTTGAATAACTTTTATTTCATACATGTGTATATAATGCACTGATGACAATGCATAAATAAACTGGAGGGGATTGTAACACCCCAAGGATCACCCCTATGTGTATTGTGTTGGGGTTCCCATGTTTTGGCCAGATTGGCAAGACCAAAAGATGAGACAACATCAGAACCACTTTGGGGCCCTAGGATCTAGCCCTCCTAGACCCGGAGAGGGATCTCTCCAATAAACAAAGAATGATTTGTCTTTGAAGCTCAAAAATAAGATGTTAGGCTAGTTATGAAGCACAGAGGGGGGTTTAAAGTGATTTGGTTGAAGGGTTGCTGGGTTGGTTAGGAGATCATAGACTGGGAAAGTAATGAGAGAAAGGAAACAAAACAGAAGGAGGCTTCAACAAAGAGGATAGGCCAATACAGTGCCATCCATTGGGCTATGGAGTCATGAAAGGGAATTACTTGCATCCACTAGCCAAGGCTTTCAGAGGGCAAGTCATCTACACTAAAGGATATTTTAGGCAGATGATGGGATGGAACATTAAGGAGGAAAGTGAAAGAAGGAAAGCAACCGAATTTCTGTCTATAGATCAGGTCAGAGGTCATTTAACTCCAGACCTGCTTGGACATAATCAAAGGCAGCTCTCAAAGAGACAAAGGGGTAGCTTGTAGATCAGACCAGAGGTCATTTAACTCCAGGTCTGCTTTAGCAACTCCAAGGGGAAAACAGAGATAAGATTAACGAAGGGATCTTAGAAAGGCCGGCTGGTTGCGCAAGGATCCTAGTGGACAGGGCTAACACTTATCCCCAGTGTTCCCAAACCTTCCAGCTGAAACCCAGCAAGAACATCTAAGCACCGATTCAACCAATTCATACATTAGCCAGCAGGCAATAACATCCGCTGCGCTGGTTAAATCAACTGAAACCAACTCTTAGATAGCACATGGAGCAGAAAACATAAAGGTAGGGAGAGAAGACAACATAGGGCACCTAACAAGGGTGAATCCTATACCATTATTCTGATGCCTACCAGCAGAACATGAAACAGTATGAAAATGTAATAAACAGAGTTAAGAAACATCACCTATAGTAATAGACCAGGATCCTGTGAAATGTGCTTTGATTAATTGATGCAAAACCAGTCATGTACAATAAGCTCAATGGATGTTACAGTCCAGAATTCTCCTCCCAGCCTATTACATACAAACTACTCTGCTACTCTCTCCCAAGACTGTTCTATCAGTCGGAATGAATCCCTCTAACAGCAGATGCCCAACAAGGCAACAACAACCTTTACATTATGTTCTCGGGGATCTTTTATAGGAGAAGAGAGAAAACAGAGGTAGATGAACATTGAATTGATCTCATTAAGACAGCATCGGCGGAAGTGTTCACGCCCATACTGCTTAATGGCTTTCTGCAGTGCTGTATGTACTCTGTAATCTGGTTCGAAGATCTCTGTCAGGTCGATTTTGACCTCGGATATTTCTTTGAAGTCCTTTCTGGTGCTTGGAGCTCTATGCTGCCATTCTGGAATAAATGGACTGGATGAAAGATCTGCAGGTCCCTCCATGCTTCTTTAATGCTGCTTGACAGTCTCAAATGAGCCTCAGTCAGTGTATTTAATTGTCTCAGGGCTCGAGAAGGCATGGAGGATGCTGTGGGAAGGTGTACTTCTGGAGGAAAAATGTCCTGCTGTTAGGTAGCGCAGTAATGGCATTTTTGGTGCACTCATTGGTCTTCAAACAGTGCCTCAAGCCTTTGAATGCGGGGTTAACGTTTGATTATTTCAATAACAGGTGTTAACCCCTTGAAACCTTCAGCTGATCTGCTGGCAATGCTGAGAAAACCTCTATGTGACCTCTGCATAATGAAATAAACTTATTACAGAGCCCGAGTAGTGGTGGTGGAGGAATTTCTGCGAAGGCGGTGAAATGGTGGCGGGACAGTGGAGAAACGAGGAAACCAGCAGAGAAATGATTAACAATGTAAAAACCCAAAGGTTGTTGCTTGGGCGAATTACACAGGGAAACACGAAAAACAGTACAAGGAGGAGTGAATGTGGGACTCGGCGGAGGCGGAGGGTGAAAAACCGTGAACCATCAGATCTGGAAAGGATGGACGGCTAGGATTCAATCGGAAGACAGAGAGAAGAACCAGCGATCGACGATCGGGGGGGGAGAATGTGATTGAGCGCTGGCTGTCCGATCGCGGGGAGAATGGACGACTGTGATTGAATCGGGAGACAGCGGGGAATGCTTGCGATGGTCGTCGGATCTGCGGGAGGATGGACGGCTATGATTAAATCGGAGCATCGCAATCGGAGGTAGAGAGATGGGACTTGCGATTGCGATCGGGAGGGGGAATGCGATTGAGCGATGGCCGTCGATCTGGCGGGGAGATCAACGGTGGGGACAACAATCGGAGGGGCAAAAGTGATTAAGCGCTGGCTGTTAGATCGACGAGAAAATGGACGACGGAGATTAAATCGGGGGATCGCAATCGAAGCTGTTCCAATGTGACTTGCGATTGCGATCGGAAGGGGGGTTGCGATTGAGCGATAGCCGTAGGATGCAGCGGGGAAGCGGACGGCGGAGATTTAATCGCAGGGGAGACGGAAGGACTTGCGATTAATGCTGGACCATTGATCTGCGGGAGGAATCAACGGCTGGGAACGCGATCGGAGGACTGGAAGACAGGGTGCGATTAGCGGAGGACCGTTGGATCGCGGGGAGAACGGATGGTCAAGATGCAATCGGGGAATTTCAATCGAGGCGGCACCAATGGGGGTTGCGATTGCGATCGGGAGGGAGTTGCGATTAGCACTCAACCGTTGATCTGGTGATAGATCGACGGTGCAGAACCCATCGCAAGACTTAACATGTTAAAATGAATCGCATCGGGACTTTAGAGTTTACAAAGGAAATGCGCCCGCTGACAGCTCCGATTGCGACTAGCCCCCAAGGCTTAAGCGCTTGGCCTTGGGGAAGGGTCACGTGGGGAAGTGGTTTGAAAGGGGCTGGCGGAAAGGGGCTTAGACCTATAATAAGGTCGGGAAGTGGGTTTTTAGCCCCTTTTAATGGATTTTAAGGGGTTTGAAGGGGAACGATAGAGGGATAAAGGGGAGAAAAGGCCAACAAAGGTTAGGGGAGGAAATTCAAAGGGGATTTTGAGGGGATTTGAGGGGTAAATGGGAGAAATAAAGGGGAAAGGAGGCCTTGGGGCATTTCTTCACATAACAGAGAGGTTTTAAAAGGGGAAACAGCAGAGGGGATTCGATGAAGGATAAAAGGCACATGGAGGCTTCAAGGAGACTGTGTTTTCAGGGGAAATGCATTCCTTGAAGACTCCACAACAATTTAGCCCCCTATTTTCTTGTCAAAAAATTTATAGGGGGGCTAACATATTGTACATATCATGGTTATGATGGTGAATCGAGAAATATTTTGGGGCATATGTGTCTATGTATATAAGTGTTTTAGTCTAGTGTGCATATGTTTATATGTTTTGAGGTTCGAGTACCCATGTGATTCTAGGCTGGTGAGACTATGCACTAAAAGGACATAGAGTCTAACTTTGTAAATATGTAATCACATGCATATTAAAAAAATAAAGTATTGCTACAAACAAAGAGAAGTAATATAGGATGTGGGGCTATGACTCCATGAGTGCAAAGGGGTCTAAGGGACATGTGATGGGAGGCTACCTCATTATTAAGACAAGCCTAAAGTCAAAAGTGGCATGTTTTTATCCAAATTCCATAAGTGACTCCATGAGGTGTTACTTGTTAAAAAAGGATACATGCACACAAAGTGGTGAATTTTAGTGTTATTTCATTCATTCTTATCACTCCATTATATGAATAGGATATTACTAGTTACTGAACATCCTAGTGGGAAAAGAGGGGTATGAACCTATGATTTTGTTACCTTATTAATAATAGGTGGATTTCAGTATGAAGATAGGTTTATATAGTATAAGGCTAATAATTTACATCAAGACTCCTGAGGGAAGTTGGAATTGTTGGAAGTCATAGGGCATTGAGACATCCATATCTAGCCTAATATAGGAACACTGGAGGGGAAGTGGAACAACCTAATGGATTGTAGGTGCATAGAAGGGGTGCACTACCTTGGGTGGTGTAGGCTTATGAGAGATGAGAGATTGTTGGTCGAAGGATATTGGAGTCAAGTACCTTAACATAGTATCATCTTGTCATAGCTATTGACCATAGTTGACTTGGGTATCCTTTCGCTTCGATGGAGTAATATCCCCAACTTGGGGGTGACTGGTTAGTGACAGATCATGAGAAACACAATCTATGGTTGGTTGGAATGTCTGAGACCTATAGAAAATTGGTGTCATTTCTTCAAGATAAGTATTACACTATATTTATACATTCTTTGTTGTGATGATTTGTAGATTACGTATTATCTACAAATGATATGTCTTTATACATGTTTATTTATGCTACAACTGTTAAATATAAAAAGCATTACATTTTTACACAATTGGTTGGTTTCTCTTTTAAATATTTAAAGCAGTGACAAAGACATAAGACGTGAGAACATCAAATATCAATACACAAGATATGTTTTTCAACAAGATTTGGTTATGTATGGTGTACATAAAAATTTACCAAAGAAATCTTGAAGGAAGTACAATAACCCCCAAGGGTTTTACCAACAAGTTGGAGGGAAGCAAATGCCCCCCAAGGTTTTAACCAACGAGATGGAACGAAGAAAACACTCCCTAAAGGGTTTGGGATCTCCTTATAGGGATAATGGCCAAAATAAAATCAAGTTGCAACATTTTATGATACACTTCACTGCCACTACTATCCACTGCTACTACTACTTCTTCCCATTATTGCCACTGCTCCTACTGTCTATCATTGCTGCCACTATCTACTACCCCTGTCGCCATTTCTTCCACTGCTGCTACTAATTTTATCACCACTATTGTACCAAATGTGTATGGTAACTATTGTTATGATTGTTTCTAACATCCATCATTGTTTCTACTATCACCACTTCTCCATAGTAAGTACTCCTAATCACCTAAAAACTCTTTGTTGGCTCGTCAATCCAATACTCAACTTATCAAGCTCTCTCAGTAATCAATGTTAGGGTTATTGTCGTACTTGTAATTTTCATTATATTTATCATTTAAAACACCCAATTCATGTCATATAATTGTACATACCGTTGTTTCTTCCTAGTTCAACCATAACTCCACCACTGCTTCACTTCAAGCATTCTATCCTTCAACATCTATGTTTCAAAAAAAATTAAAGTATCTGGTCAACTAATATCAAACATTGGTAAAATTCATTTGAGGTAAACTACCTACTATTCTTTGTTTTTCATGTGTCAATCAAAACTACATTTTCATTTTGATGATCTCTCAGGTATAATAGATTAGATGTTATGAAATCAACTCCAAAAATATAATAAAAGAGAGATCAACGCCTTAGAAATCACCCACTTCGAGGGGGCAACCTCCAATACATTATATAAATGAAAATTCTTATATGATACAAATGACACAACCTCCTTATATATATAGGGGTCCATGGCATCATGATATAATCCTAGCTGACCTAACAATAATAATGTAAGTGCACAATAATAACAATATTGGGGTTACAGGGGTACAACAATAATAATAAGGAGGTTACACTAACAACAATAAGGGATTATACTTGTAATATAGGGACCTAACAGGCCCCTTTCCTTCAAAAAAGTGTTTTCCTCAATGCTTGAGTAGCTCTGGATGCTTCCGTATAAAATTCTCATCCTCCCATGTAGAATATTCAGTGGGTAAGTTCTTCCACTTAATGAGATACTCTAAAATTGATCACGTTCATAGCTGTCAAGTTCTTGTTTCCGTGACTACTTCAGGTTCCAATATGAATTTTCCTTCCTCATCAAGTTCTAGAAATATTTTTTGAACTGAAATTTTGTCACCTATAACCTTCTTTAAGCATGAAACATGGAAAACTAGATGCACTCGCGAAGAAGCAGGAATCTCCAATTTGTATGCCATAGTACCAATCTTTAGCAACACCTTGTAAGGACTATAGTACTTTGGTGATAATTTATTATCCTTCTTAGCTTGCTTGAGGGACATTTGTTTGTATGGTTGTAGCTGTAAAAATACCTAGTCTGCTACCTCAAAACTTGTCTCACTACGATGTTGATCTGCCTATTGTTTCATTCGATTTTGTGCCAAATTTAGGTTATCATTTAAGAGTTGGAGAAGTTCTTGTTGATGCTCGATGTGATCTTTCACTGCTTGAACCTTAGAATTTTATGTTAAACATGATGTGATGGACTATGGATGATATCCATAAAGTGCCATAAATGGGGTCATTTTTGTTGCAGTATGGAAGGAAGTGTTATACCACCATTCAGTAGGAGGTAACCACTTGACCCATTTGGTTTTCTTATCAAATACAAAACAACAAAGATATCATTCCAAAAATTTATTCACTATCTCAGTTTGACCATCGAATTGAGGATGAGAAGATGAACTATGAGCTATTTGAGTACCCAAACAAGAATCAAATTCCGTTCAAAAATTTCTAGTAAAAATGGAATCTCTGTCACCTACAATAATCTTTGCGTTTCCATGTAGATTTTGAATTGTTTCCATAAATGCAGAAGCAACTATAATTGCTTTAAATGTATGAGATAATGCACAAAGTGTGCATACTTGGTAAGTATATCAATTGCCACCATGATGACACTCTTTCCTTTGGACTTAGGTAAACCTGTGATAAAATCCATTGAAATCTCCTCCCAACGTTGACTTGGAATGGATAAAGGTTGTAGATCATCCAAGGTCTTAATTGTCTCAACTTTATTTTGATGGAAAACCAAACATTCTACTACAAACTTTAATTTGAGTATCAGATTTAAGTTCATCCCAAAAAAATTATTTCTTCACCCTATGGTAAGTTCTTAATAATCCTGAGTGTCCTCCTAAAGGAGGAGTGTGCAATTCCAAAAGAATATTTTGTTTTAGTTGGGAATTATTACAAATATATAAGTGATCTTTGTACCATAAGGAATACTTTTTCTAACTAAATGTATCATTTGTACTAGGATCTTGCTGAAACTTTTGAATGATTGTCCACACTTCTTCAACTTTCTTCCATTCATCCCTTGATTTGGTTAATATCCAATCTGGCTGGAAAACAGAAATGTCACAAAGCAATGCCTCCACCTCTTCATCCTTTCTTGAGAGTGCATCTATGAAAACATTTAGCTTCCCTTTTTTGTATATGATTTCAAATTCATAGCCCAACATCTTTGTGACCCATTTTTGCTTCTCTTTTGAAGATAGTATTTGTTCCAAAAAGTGTTTAAGACTATCATTATTGGTTTTTACCTTGAAGTGTCTTCCTGGAATCAAATGAATAGCATGATCATGATCACGAATAGGTGGGAGTCCCTTGGGTGTTTCAAACACCTTGGAATTATTGTCCAAGACTTTTTGGAGATCTGGAGAAATGGATGATTTTGATGTTGGAACATCTAGTGAGCGCAATTTTTCAATTACGCCTCGTTGTTATTTCTTCAGAAGCTTTGCCATGACATTAGAGATTATTATCTTTCTTGGCTTCCCTGCGATACCCCGTATTTAAACTTCCTTTCCCTCTAAATTTTTTTTCAAGAAAAGTTCTTGAAAACTAAAAGATATTGTCCGCAAAGATTGTAACCATTGTACTTCTAGTACAACATCAGCACCTCCCATTGGAATGGAAATATTTTGACTATTCAATACATATTCCCCTATGGTTATCTTGATATTATAATATTTTCTAGAGAAATTTATAGTTCCTCCATTTGCAACCATGACTTGACATTCTGGTGTTGGGTATAGGAAAAAATTCAATTCCATGGCTACCTTACAATGAATTAAATTATGGGTACTACCCGAATCAAAAAACACTATTACCTTTTTCTTATTAATATTTCCTTCTATCTTGAGAGTTTGAGGAGTGGTAATACCTGGCAATGCATTACACGATATGGTCAGACTCATTTCTTCTTCCTCTAGGGTTGGTTCCTGGTGTATATCCTCTTCTTTTGAAGTTTCTTGTTCATTTTCTTCCTCCTCTTCACAATCTATGTAAAATAATTTATTCTTAGCACACTTATGACCTCTAGTTTATTTTCTATCACAACTATAGCAAAGCCCTTTTTCTCTTTTTTCTTCCAATTTTTGTTGTGTCAACCTTGTAGGTTGTGGAAGTCTAGGAGTAGCAATACTTCCATCTTTATATATGTGAGTGGTAGGCTTCCTTGTCGCCATAACTTTACATTCAATTTTTATTGCCAATCTGAATGCCTTCTCCAATGAATCAGGTTCCCAAACATGAACTTCATGTTGGATGTTATCGTTTAAAGTCCATTTTTGGAAGTCCTCAATGTGCTCCACCACTGAACCCTTTTGTTTGAGATTTATCAATTGGCTAAAGAAGGTGTTTCTCTTTGTATCCTCATAATGTGGTATCATTTCCTCCGTAAAAATTGACCAAGTGACATTTTTTTTACGAGAGCAAAGCCATCGATACCATACAAATGTATTTTGTTTGAAATGTAAAATTGCAATGCGTACCTTTTGTGTGTTTTTCATATTATTGATATCAAAATATTTGTCCATTTGTAGTATCTATGTTACGGTATCCTTACCATCAAACTTCCTCATATCCATCTTTGGAATATGGTGGGTCTTCCATCCAACATTAGAGTTTATGAAATGACGATTAAGATTCATTTTGTTCTCATCATGAGTTTCCTCTTACTAACTTTTCGCCATTAGGAAACATTTCTTGTATCAACTTTGTCAAACCTTCCATGTCTGCATAGAAATCATTCTTCATGTTTTCCATTTTTTCTTCCATGTCATCCATCTTAGATTCCATGCCTTTCTTCAAAACTTCCATTTCATTTTTTGTTGCTCTTTGTGAGAGCGAAATTTGGTGCACTTGCTCTTGTAATTTTGATATGTCATGTTGCGCTTCTTCGTTCTCATGAGTCATAGTATAGCCTTCTAAAGGCTTAATGGGTGTTGAATTCTTTTGAGGAGGAATTTTAGAACATTGATATCTATTCTACAATATGCCCTTGGAATCAATTCAAAATTATTCTTCAAACAAGACTTATGCAATTCGAAAAAAAATACACACCTTTTTCTTTATTTTGAGGAGCTCAATATGAAAACTGAATTATCTCTGTGATTTCAGATCTTCAATATCTGAAATTTGGTTCTGTAGTATCCCTCTATATCTTATTTTGAATACCACAGGTTTGACCTGATTTGGATTTTTCAAGGAAAAGATATGCCCAATCTCCCACAATGACCTAATTATGGACTGGTTCAGTAGAGTGAACTTGTACAATGTGCCACATGTCATTGTTTCCTCCTTCGGCTATGAAATTGATATACAGGAAACTAAAATCCATGTAATTCTTGTCACTTTTTATAGAATTCCAATCTGATGCTCATAGAGAGAGTTATGATTATTTTCCCATAGTCGCCTCTTTGAGATGAAATTCGGGAGCCTGAAAAAATCCTAAAGATCATATCTTCGAAAATATTGCGAACCAAGATCTGAAATTTTTACAGGCAGTTCCTCTAGATTTCGGCATCACACTATAAAAATTTCAGCTTATGAACCTTCATAGAAAAAATGTTATAGCGCAAATTCCGCAATGACCTGTTTTACATGAAATTCGGGAGCTTTAAAAAAACTCTAACTTCCACAGATCATATCTTCGAAACTGTTGCAAACCAAGATCTTAAATTTTTACACAATGTTCCTCGGGATTTTAGCTTCGCTCTATAAACATTTCAGATTCTTAACCTTCGTATAAATAAAGTTATGGCAAAAATTCCACGATGACCTTTTTGGAGCAGTGAAACCCTAGAATCCAAAGCTCTGATACCAAATGTTATGAAACCAACTCCAAAAATAGAAGAAAAGAGAGATCAACACCTTAGAAATCAGCCACTTCGAGGGGGAAACCTCCAATAAATTACATAAATGAACAATTCTTCGATGATACAAATGAAAAAACCTCCTTCTATATATAGGTTTCCATGGGATCACAATATAATCCTAGCTGACCTAACAATAATAATGTAAGGGCACAATAATAACAATAATGGGATTACAACGGTACAACAATAACAATAAGGGGGTTACACTAACAGTAATAAGGGATTATACTAGTAAAATAGGGACATAACATTAGCTTTAGATAGGCCTTGAGAAGATTCCACCTTGGTCAAGCTTCATATATGTGTTAAATAAAGTCCTCACTCCAAATATTGCTTTGTGTGAACTTTAGTCATAAACTAGAACTCCCTTAGAGATTAAATATTCTAGTAACAATAGAGAAGACATCCATGATATGAGTATGCATGTTCTTCTTGGATTAGTGCTTTGATAGGTCTTGGATCATCCAATGAAAGTTATTTAAACGACCTAAAAAAACATGTCTAAATATCCTTGGCAAGGTGTGCAAATACAATTGTAGACATATGCAAACTGAGTTAGTCCACATTATCACAAGCCTTAGATTGATATAGGAATGCATAATTGTAGAAATTAATGTGTAGGTTCTAAACTACTCATGAAATTTTATAAATCACAATACTAGAATATGTTATACTAATCTATGAAAACTAATTCACGATGGAGAACACATATAATTAACATGCAAGAAGAAACATCACACATGCAAAAATATTTATCTAGGGGAAAGCAACTTCTCAAGCCTGAGTAAAACCTACAAGTGTATAGTCTATCTCTCTACCTGACTCACTGAACCTAGCCAATATTTAGTCATTTTTTCAAGCCTCCACACTCCTATTTCCTTTCATTGTTCCTTGAGTAATTATCTGCTACTTTTTATGGAAATTCCTCAATTGGATTGTGCAATTCCTGTACGCCCATTCTTTGACTACATGCACCACCTGTACACATGGGACTAGTCTAAAACTAATATTATGATGCCTTGGGATCTCCATATCAACTAGGTAACTCAATTTCTCTACATGCAAAAATTATTTTGGGCTAATTCACAGTTAATTGGATGACCACTGAGTGTGATTGAAGTTACATTGCACAACTTGGTCTTCCACTAGTTTCTCGAACAATTGGAACTAATTTAACTGACAATAACTCAACTTAACTTAAATATATTTCTACAACTTAGAAATCAATCATACTGAAATGAACTCAAGTTTCCCAACTTGAATTAACTAAGTTAATTGAGTGACAAGTTCCATGTCACCTTAGTTAACTACCTCCAAGATTATGTTGATGTGGAAATTTGAATTTTCTCTAGTTTGACCAAGGCAAGATCAAAATGAGATTTTCTTGATGCATTTTCAACACTCCCTCTCAAAAAGAAAGTGATTATCTTCCACCCCAATCCTACCTGTATAGAACTCAAATTTTCCTCTTGAAAAATCCTTTTCTAAAATCTATACATCTTGTTCCTCTTTCGGAATATACTACAACAACATGATCCGCCTCTGCACACAATCTCATAGATGGTGATACTAGATACCTATATGCTTGGATCAATCGTGAAAAGAAATATTTTTAGAGAGATTGATGCAACTCTGATTATCACGGTAGGATCCATCATCTGACCAAATAACCCAACATAAATCTTTCTCATCGTGATTGCCTCACATGTTGCTTGACTGGAAACCATGTACTTTGCTTCTGCTAAGCTGAGTGCCACAGATATTTGCTTCCTATTGTACCAAGGAACCACTGCTAACTCAACACTGAAAATGCCTCCTGATGTTCTCTTTCGTTTTGATGGACTCCATGCCCAATATGCATCTGTGAAGCCACATAGCTTCACTCCCTTTGTATGTATGTACCATAGTTCAAACTAAGTAGTGCCTCTGAGGTACCGTAGAACATGCTTAGCAGCCCTACAAAATAATTTGGTCGGTCAAACCATAGCTTGGTGAAAATTTTGACTGCATAGCACATGCCTGGTTGTGTGCTCACAAGATACCTGAGTGAACCGACCAATTTCTTATAACTAGTAGCATCCACTTCCTCCCCTGAAGTGGCATCATCCTTCCTCTATGTGGTCACTAGGGGTGTATCCATGGGCTTGCAATTCTGCATGAAAAAATTCTGAAGTATCTCATTGGCATACTTTTGCTAAGATGAAAACAATTTCCCTTCTTCTTTCCACACTTCCAATTCAAGGAAATAGTGCATGAGACCCATGTCCTTCATTTCAAACTCTCTTGAAAGGTCCTCCTTGAAAGATATAATCAATTATTCATCATGGGTTAGAATCAAATCATCAAAATATAAGACAATAATCAACAATTTACCTTATACCAAAATGTGTTAGAGGTTTACATCCACTTCACTTTTGGTGAAGCCCAAACCCGTGAGATAAATATTGATCCTGGTGTACCAAGAACATGGTGCTTGCTTCAATCCATGCAAAACTTGCTTGATTTTGCAAACATGAAACACTCTATCAAAGGTTTCAAAGCCTTTTGGTTTCTCAATACACCTCCTTCTCAATAACTCCATTGAGGAACATCGTCTTCACATCCATTGGGTGGATCTTCCACCCCATCTACTCATTCAATGCTATAATTAATATGATGGAAGTGTACCTTGCTACTGGAGCAAAGGTCTCTTCATAGTCAATTCCCTCAACCTGAGAGTACCCCTTGGCCACAAATATGGCCTTATGATCATCTATTCTTCCTTGTGCTGCACACTTTACCTTGTAAATCCATCTCAAACCCACCATTTATTTATTTTCTAGTCTTGAGACCACTTGCAAAACATTGTTTTTGATAATGGAATCATATTCCTATACCATAGTATCAACCCATACAGGTTAATCTACTACTTCCTTGAATGAGGATGGTTCTGCCTCTACTACCTCAGTCATTAG
Source organism: Pinus albicaulis (assembly GCA_034641835.2). Lineage (NCBI taxonomy): Eukaryota > Viridiplantae > Streptophyta > Pinopsida > Pinales > Pinaceae > Pinus > Pinus albicaulis. The sequence goes on from CM076572.1 coordinate 571,469,273, forward strand.
AGCCATGTAGCTAGTGTACTAATCTGATGACCTCCTCTGCCTATGCTCTGAAGTGGGTGCTCCCACATTTTCTCTAACATTCTACAATAACCTCTCAGCTTCCCTAATTTATTTCCTTCCTTCTATAGATGTCTCTACTTGAGTGGTTGTCTCCACCCTCTAATACTTTGTTTGTGGTTGCTCCACAACTTCCTGAGGTTCTTCCTTTCGATCCAAAATCTCCTAATCTGAATACAACTGAAGATCCCTCTCAAGAGAAAACCTCATTTCCTTCTCCTCATCAAACTTTCACAACCCTTCAAACCATTGTCATTTTGAGGGATGGAAAGTACACACGATAGTTTTGAGGTGTTTCTTTGTACCCTACAAATATCCCCAACTCTGTTTTCGGCTCTATATTTTTCCTTGATTCCTCAGAAACATGGCAATATAATGATGCTCCAAAGATCATGAAGTGTGACACATCTGGTTTCTTCCCTAAAAAAAGATTCTTCTAGTGTACTCATCCCAAGAATCTGACAAGGACTCATGTTTTTCAAATATACTATTATGTTGCATGATTCAGGCCACATTTTAGGGGCTAATATTCGTAGGTGGGCTAATTTTCCATGGTTTTTCCAAAAAAAATATTCGCCAATTTCCATTTTTTTATAAAAGTGATTCGCCCAAATTTTACAATATAAAATTAGTTTACATTAAAAATCACCCACATTATATAGAAAATATATATAATATCATTATAAATTTGAATAATTTTACAAATACATCAATAAAATTTTTATAGTTTGCGTATTAGGGACTAGTGAGATTTGCCAATTTTTTAAACTTCAAGATAATTTTACATCCTTAAAATTATCCCTGGGCCACAAGTGTAGAAGTAGTCCTTGGCCATGCAACATCACCATTGCTTCTCCAAACATACTGTTGTTCTTCCTGTCATCCACCACATTTTTTTGGGTGTGTGTTATATTATTTCCATGACTAGCACCAGAAGAGAAGCGGGTGAGTAAGAGGGGGGTGGAAAGCCCCCCTACACTTATGTTGGGCACAATAGGGGGGTCACAAGGGGGACATAGCCCCCCCTGCTGGGGGGTTTGTAGGGGGGCGAGGGGAATTTTTTTTTGGACCTTATATTAGGTGGGCAGACCTTCCTATGTTTTTTTTGTATGGGTTTGCACATGATTTTGGGCATGATGGTTTTCTTCCCATGGTATTTTGTAGATCAGGTTAGGGGAACTACGATTATTTTCTAATCTAGGGTTAATGGATTGGGATTTATGAATTCTTCGACGTGCATATATATGTGTTGTAAAATTGAAAGGAATATAATGAAAAATCAAGCTAGTAGTCCCAGTTTTGGGATCCAGGGGAAAATATCTGTGTATATCTATTTTATGATTTATGCTCCTGCTATTATTTAATTTTTCCTTTTAAGAGTTTGTTTGTAGATAATTTATGTACAGGGTTAAAACCTACATTTGGTATCAGAGTTGTTTCATCTTCAAGGGGACACCTTTGATGCCAAGGGGTTATTTTCTCGGGCCTATGGTAGACCCTGTTCAGTGGGATATCTGCGGGATCAATTCTTGCAGTGAAAGAAGATGGCGAGCAGTGGAAAGATAAAGATATAAAAATTTAATGGTTAGAGTTTTGAGTTGTGGAAGATCAAGATAGAGGATCCCCTCGTGGATAAACATCATTGGATCGTGATAGATCTGGGTACTAAACCAATCACAATGTTATATGTAGACTGGAAAAAGTTGGATCGAAAGGAAAAGAGCACAATACGGTTGTGTATCTTAGATTATTTATTGTTGAATGTATATAGGGAAGCTACGACGGAGGCTTTGTGGGACAAGTTAGGGAATTTGTACTAATTGAAGTCTCTAGTGAATAAATTGTTCCTACGGAAAGAGTTGTATAACTTGAGGATGAAGGATGGAGACTTGGTGACAGAGCATATGAACGCCTTCAATACTGCGGTAAGTTAGTTGTCATATATTGATATTAAAATCTCATATGAAGATAAGTGCATAAGTTTGTTGTGCTCTCTACCATATTCTTTGGATAGTGTGGTTGTTGTAATAGGTAGCAATACAACTACCCTGAATTTTGATGAAATTGTCTCAGCCTTGTTGTCAGAGGGAATGAGATGGAAAAATATGGAGGGCTAGAATGAAGATCCCTTTTCTATACGAGGACGGTCCCAGAACAGAAAGAAAAATAAGTTCTCGAGAGGGATATTTAAATCTAGATGGAGATCTAAATATTTAGGAAAGCTTGTAAAGGTGTGCTGGAAATGTGGAAAGGAAGGGCATTTGCAAAATGATTGTAGATCTAAAGCTCCCGAGAAAGGAAAGGGATATGATGATGCTCCTTCTGTAGAGGAAAAAACGACCTCAAATGAAGTTGAGGATGTGTATTTGACTTCTTCTTCAAATAAACGTAGATCATGAGTCATGCTTGATTGACTTAGGTGCATCCTTTCACTTCACTCCCCATAAGGAGTGGTTCTGTGAGTTTGAGAAATATGATGGTAGTGACATCTTTCTAGGGGATGACAGGAAGTCCAGAATCGTTGGACGTGGAAAATTCAAGTTGAAGCTACAAGGTGGAAGGATTAGAACACTTTCTAGTGTTCCGCATATTCCAACATTGGCTAGAAATCTAATTTATGTAAGCAAGAAGGATGATGCAGGTGTAGAAACAATGTTTGAGAAAGATACCTGCAAGATGGATCGGGGAGCACTGGTATTAATGCAGGGAGTTCAGATTGGAACTCTGTACAATATTTTGGGTAGCACTGTTATTGATGGGTGAAACAGTTCTGTGGTTCCTGAAAGAGAAGCAAAAAGACTAGCAGTATCTAGAGAAAATACCATGCATCAAAGGCTTGGACATACTAGAGATAAGCACCTCCAAATATTTCCTGGTAATGGTATGGTAGAAGGTATGTCTAATTTCTCTTTGGATTTCTATTTCTATTAACATTGTGTATATGGGAAGCATAATCAGGTGTGTTTTCCTTCTGGTGCTATGAGGGAGAACAAGATATTATAGCTTGTGCACAATGATGTGTTTAGATTGGCTAATTTTGTGTAATATGTGTCATTATAGGTGACTTCTCAAGGTATACATGGATATATATCCTGAGGAATAAGTATTTGACAAATTTAAATATTTTAAGGCTTTGGTGGAAAACTAGACAAAGAAGAAAAATGATTTTGAGGACAGATAATGGAGGAGAATTCTGCAAGAAGGAATTTGAAGAGTTCTGTAAGAAGTGTGGTATAGCACAAAATAATACTAATCCATACACACCTTAGAAAAATGGAGTTGTAGAAATAACGAACAAGATGTTGATGGAAAAGGCAAAAATCATGCTCAGTGGTACCAGGTTATGACAAGAATTATGGGTAGAGGTAGTGGAGACTGCATGCTACCTGGTTAACAAGACACCTTCATTAGCAGTCGAGGATAAGATTCCACATGAGGTATGGACTAGTAAAAAACCCTCTCTTTCACATCTGAGGTTATTTGGATGTGATGCATATGTACATGTTCCAAAGTAGAAACGAACCAAGTTGGATAATAAATCTAAAAGGTGCATATTTATTGGGTATAAGGATGCTTTAAAAGGTTATATAATAATATTTCGAACCAAGAAACAAGGAAGGTTGTGTACAACTAAGATGTGGTGTTTAGAGAGGTGAAACATGTTGTTAAACATGAAGTCCTACCAAAGGAACCTAAGAAGATATAGTTTGAGCTAAAAGAGGAAGAATCAGACTCTATAGAAGAACAAGATTCAGAAGGGGAAGAGTCACAAACTACAACTATAAGAAGACCAGTTCGAGAAAGAAGGCATCCATAAAGGTATAGTCCATATTCTTTATATTCAAATTTTTCTTTACCTTTCACTGATGATGATCCCATAACTGTCAAGGAGTCAGTGGATTCAGAGGATGGAAAACTCTGGAAGGAGTAAATGGTTGATGAAATGGCATCCTTGCAAAAAAAATGAGGCAGGGGATCTGGTGAAGTTTCTGGCTAGAAGGAAACCCATTGGAAGAAAATGGGTGTTTAAGATGAAGATGAATGCAGAAGGAAAGGTGGAGAACTACAAACCTCAATTGGTAGCAAAAGGTTATTCCCAGGTGTCAGGAATTGATTTTGGTGATATTTTTTCTCCTGTTGCTAAGATAACTTCTATTAATTTATTTTTATCTATTGTTGTTGAATTTTATTTTGAGGTAGAACAGATGGATGTGAAGACAATATTTCTTCACGGGGATCTAGAAGAGGAAATGTACATGAAGAAACTTGAAGGCTTTGCGGTGAAGTGTAATAAAGAACTGGTATGCAGGCTAAACAAGTCTTTGTATGGGTTAAAACAATCACCAAGGATGTGGTATCAGAAATTTGATACCTATATATGGGGACTTGGCTTCCTCAGAAGAAAAGAGGATCACTGTGTGTATTTTAAATTAATTGGTGACCATGTTATTTATTTTTTCTTGTATGTGGATGATACATTGCTGGTTGGAAATGACAAAGAAATTATCCAGGATTTGAAGACCCAATTGTTCTCCAAATTTAACATGAAGGATACTGGTGCTGCAAAATATATTTTGTGAATGGAAATTAAACAAAATAGAGCGAAGATGAAGCTCTGGTTAAACCAAAATAAGTAGGTTGAGACAATATTGCAGAGGTTCAATATTCCCAAGACACAAGAAGAAGAAGAGGACATGTCTCGTGTTCCATATGCAAGTGCAGTCGGTAGCCTGATGTATGAATGGTATGTACTAGACCATACATTTCACATGCAATGGGAGTATTGAGTGGGTTTATGTGAAAACCAAGGAAGAATCATTGGAAAAAAGTGAAGCGGGTTTTCAGGTATTTGTGTGGCACTAGTGATTATGGTTTGTGCTACCAGGGAAGACTACGATTGGACAGATTTTTGGATATCAACGGCTTTGTTGATGCATACTGGGTTGGAGTTGTGGATCAAATAATATCTACAAGTGGGTATGTGTTTACCCTATTTGAAGGTGCAGTCATTTAGATGAGTAAAGGACAATCTGTAATGGTTCTTTCAACTATAGAGGCAAAATACATAGCAACCACTCATGCAAGAAAGGAAGCAATTTGGTTGCAAATATTGTGTTCGAGTATGGGGTTTTTGTAATGATCTATAAGGATAGACTGTGATTGCCAAAGCGAAATTTTCTTAGCTAAGAACCTTTCTTATCATTCAAAGAGAAAGCACATTGATGTTCAGTATCACTTTGTGAGAGATATGGTTGAGGACAAAAAGGTGTCGCTGGTAAAGGTGGACATTTTGAAGAATGTTACAGATACATTGATGAAGTCTGTAAGAACTGAAAAGTTCTCTTGGTGTAGAGAACAATGTGTGTTGCAGTGCTAGACGAATGACTAAGCTCTCCTGTGGAAAGAAAACAACAAGTGGGATAATGCTGGGTGTGTGTTATATTCTTTCCATGACTAGCGCCATGCGAGAAGCGGGGGGTAATATGGGGTGGGCAGACCCCCTACGCTTGCGTCGGGCATAGCAGGGGGTTCACAAGGGGAGCACATCCCCCCCTATTAGGGGTTTTGTAGGGGGGCGGTGGGAAATTTTTTTTGGGCCCTATATTAGGTGGGCTATGCTGCCTATGTTTTTGTGAATGATGGTTTTCTTCCCATGGTATTTTGTAGATCTGGTTAAGGGAACTACTATTATGTTCTAATCGAGGGTTAATGGATTGGGCTTTATGAATTATTTGGCATGTATATATCTGTGTTCTAACATTGAAAGGAATATAATGAAAAAATAAGTTCTTAGTCCTAGTTTTGGGATCCAGAGGAAAATATATGTGTATGTTTATTTTTCGTTTTATTCTCTTGCTATTGTTTATTTTTCTTTTTTAAGAGTTTGTTTGCAGATAATTTTTGTATAGGGTTAAAACCTACAATTTTGTTGTGGGTTGTGGGGTGATTTCAACTCTCATCGAATGGCTTCCTTTGCTAGAAATTTTAAAACTCATTAGACACGTATTTACCTTTTTTATTGCTCATGAGAGCCTTCAGTTTCTTGCCAATTTCTTTCTTACTAAGTGCTTTAAATTCAACAAAATTGGAGAATGTTTTGTCTTTCTTCGGCATGAGAAAGATCCAACATTTCCATGAGAAATCAACTACAAATATAACATAATACTTGTGCTTGGCAGTGGAGGCTGTCGAGAAAGGTCCATAGACATTAGAATGGATCCTTTAAAGGATTGCATGCACCATGTTGTCTCGATCATCAAAGGTGTATTTTGTGTACTTCCCAAGGTACACCCATTGCATGTATCCTGATGATCTAGTGCTCCTTTGGGGAGGAATGTGGTGATATATTGCATGATATTCAAAGCTCCATGATGCAAATGACCAAGTATTCTATGCCATAATTCACTGCCATCTCGACTCTGCACCTTCTCCTCCTTTGTGATCAAAGCAACATAGTCTTCCACATCCATCTTGTAGAGGTTCTTCACTCAAACGCAAATATAATTTACTTTTCCCATGGTGATGTGTCTCAGGAATGTCTTCCCTTCGATGCATATCACATCATTTCCAAGGTATTCCAACACCGCGATGAAAATAAGATTCTTCTTTAGACCTAGTACAAACATCACATCCTTAAGCCTAAGAGGGGAGCCTAAATCCCTTTGAAAGGTGACTGTGTCGATCTCTGCCATGTTGTACCTTCCATCATCTCCCATCTTGATGCGCATCTGGAGATATTTCTCCTCCAAGTCACTGAAAAATTCATTGTTCCCCATCATTTGGAATTAGGCACCACTATCCAGATACCACAAACTTCCCATCACTGTGCTTGCCATGCATGCAATGAGGGTGAAGTCAATCTTGAATTATGAATTCAAAGCTTCACCTATCACTCCTCTTGAGGTCTTCTTGCTTTCCATCTTGTGTGGAAACTTCGGGGCATAGTGCCCAAATTCATGATAATGAAAGCACTTGATTCTGGACAAGTATTTCTTCTTGACCCCTCGACTAGATTCTTGTTTGGATTGGAATTTTTTCCCTTTTCCCTTCTTTTCCTTTCCATCCAAGGCACAATTTTATTCATCCTTTCCCTTGGATGAAGTCTCTTCTACGATATTTTTCCTTATTTCCTCCTGTAACAAATTAGACCATAAATGCTCCCAATTTGGTAGTTTCTCCCTCCCATTCACTAAATATTGGTAGATGTGTTAGCTCTTGGGAATGCCTAGAAGGGCTAGGCTCACCAAATCATCATCTAGTACTGTGACGTTGACTCTTGTTAGTTCATCACGACATTGTGTGAACATTCTCAGATACTACTCAATTGAGTCATTCTTCTTCATCTTGATACTTCGAAGCTTGCCCTTGAGTGTCAACTTCATGTAGTCACTACTATTCTGGAAAAAAATTGTTAATTATTTCCACATTTCATACAAAGACTTTTTTCCATGGATATTTGAGACATTATGGTCTCATGCTCTCTCCAATATGATTCTCCTCGCCCTGGATACACACTTCTTCCATTCTGCTAGATTCTGAATATCAACTATTGTTGGTTTCAGAATGTCACTCTCAAAAAATTCCTTCAACCCATTGTCTTCCAACACTGCCTCCATGCGGTCCTTCCAAGAAACATAATTTGAGATTCCCTCAAGGGCATACTCGAGTCTTATTCCATAGAAATCCATCCTTCTATCTCTGAAGAATTGATCATGCAAATGTAATCCTCCTGCTCTTGCAAAAACAACTTCAAAATCTATTCTCTGCTATGAATATAGCTCTGATACCATGTAGAAATTAATGTGTAGATTCTAAACTGCTCGTGAAAATTTCTAAATCACAGGACTAGAAGCTACTCTACTAATCTACTGAAGCTAATTCATGATCGAGAAAACATATCATTAACATGCAAGGAGGAACATCACACATGCGAAAATATTTGTCTAGGGGAAAGAAACTGCTCAAAACCCATTACTATCTGTATTGCATTAATAAAAGAATAAAGATGAAATACAATGCTTTCTCAAGCCTGAGCACAACCTGAAAGTATATAGTCTCTCTCTCTGCTTGATTTACTAAACATGGCCAATGCTTAGCCAATTTTTCAAGCCTCTAAGCTCCTATATCCTTGTGTTGTTCTTTGACGAATTAGCCCTTATGTTTTGGGGAAATTACTTAATTGAATTTCACAATTGCTGTAGACCCATTATTTGACTGCATGCACCACTTGTACACATGGGACTAGTGTAAAAATAATAGTACACTTCCTTGGAATCTCCATGTCAACTGGGTAACTCAAATTCTATGCATGAAACATTTATTTTGGGCTGATTTATAGTTAAATAGATGACCATTGAGTGTGATTGAAGTTTCACTGCACAACTTGACCTTCCACTAGTTTCTCCAATAGTTGGAACTAGTTTAACTGACAATAACTCAACTTAATTGAAATAGATTGCTACACATTAGTAATCAAACATACTGAACTGAAATCAAGCTTCCCAACTCAAATCAACTGATTTAATTGAGTGACAAGTGCCATATCACCTCAGTTAAATACCTCTAAGATTTTGCTAATGTGGAAATTCGAATTTTCTCTAGCTTGACCACTACAATGTCAAACTAAGATTTTCTTGCTACATTTTCAACACTAATAGTCCTCAAGCCAATTTACTTTTGAAGAGAGAATGATGCACTGTGATCAAAAGGGCCAAATCGATATTTATGCATATAAGCAAGAGGAACGACATAAAAAAAATCTCTTTATACCAAAATGATTGAGTTTTTCATCCAATAGCCCTATGGGGAAATGCATATTTGTAACAAAATTATAAGTGAGTCCAAATAATCACAATAGTGGATGTATCAATGTCCAACATCATGTGTGTGTAATATTCATGGGACACTGGGAGGGTTTAAAGTCTTGAATCCAATCTAATCCATAGATATATGAAGCCCTAACAGGCTTATGATTCTGAAGCCTTACAAAATCCATTTACAACCATCATAGGACCCTTCAAGAAACTGTCATTGAATCATCTTCAAATTTACAAGCGAAATCCACCTACAATACATTTGAAAACATGCCAATGATACCCTTGGCAAGCTACTGTAGGTTGATGCTAAACAAAGGCTACAAAACCATTACTCCAGGTCAATATGGGACTTTTAAATTTTATTATTCCAATAAATTTTTTATTCATAGTGATAAGTCTTGGCCAAAAGAAAACGTAATAATTGTGATTTACATGCCAAGGACTCCGTTACTGATATCCGAACCTAGGAAGAGACTTCAGTGAATTAGGTCGCACGTTTTTCTCACAAGTCCAATCCAAAAAACATACTCAAACATATGATCTAGAATCCTTGTTCAATAATTTTTGGTGCCATTTGTCAAAGTAGAACAGGTCCGCGAGTATCAATCTTATCTGCACGTCAGAGATGGAAAAAAATGAATTCAGGAAAGCTCAGGTAGATGAGAATTAATCAATGAAATTTACAGAGATATAATCATTATGCACAGGAAGTACCACAAAAATTACAATGTTGAATTTGATGTAAAATATGTAAATAAGTTAAGTCTTCAACGTCAAACAAAATCCACCTATGGAAAACCTATACAAGTAACTAGACTCCTTCGTTGTCCTGAAATAAAGAGCCACAAAATAGAGACTTCTCCATTGCTCCAACAGAGGTTTTAGGCCTCAAACCTTTAGGGATAAACCATATGTGATTCCTTGAAAGAAAACAATGATCCTTTAATCCTTTGTCTTTCCATCTCCTTCGTTGGTTCTGCTAAAAAACCCAACGAAACCCTCAAGCCCCAAAATAAAAAAAAAACAAACCCAAAACCCTTGTTGTTTCATAGGCTTGACACTCCTCCACAAGTCTGATAATTTAGAGTGATATCACTTGTTGAATTCATACTGATAAGGTGCGTTGAAGTGTCTTTATATAGCATTTTGGAGAGTTTCAATTAGGCAGTTGAACTATACTTTTAGGAGGGAAAATATTTAAATTTCATATTAAAAATCTGGAGTCAAAATAGACCCATATGACTTCCTTTGAGTTTGGAAAGATTATTTGAGCTAAAATAGACCCATCACTTATTTTTTATCCCTCCATAAACCTTATGGTAAAATATTGATCCAAAAAGAAATTTATGGAATTCCCTTAATAATAAAAGAATTCCTTTTAATAACTATTCCTTTAACCACGTCATCACACCATTGGAATTTCCACACCAATATTATTCCACCTCAGCATCCCTTGGGGTTTTGGAGCACATTCAGAGGCTTGGACCTTAGACCAAGAATATCTCTCAAACTATGAAGACTCACAAGATGCTCCACATGCCACCAAAATTTACATGATGAGGAGAATCCAATAGAGATAATATCTAAGGAAAATATATTAATCTACATAATCAAAATGCTCAACAAATGTAGGGCGTTATCGCCATTCAAGGAATCCAAACCCTAGAGCTAGTATTTCATCAAGCTTCATCATCATGTGGACATCATCAAGTTGCATCATCATCCCCTACATCATCTTCATCACTTATACACATGAATTCCAACTGCACTCACCTTGACATTAATGATAACATACTCAACAATCTCCCCCTTTTTCATTGATGTCAAAACACCTAGCATGACAAGGAATGTTGCATCATGCATCTCCCACTCTCCCTTGATTCTTCCAAGATTTTCTCCCGCTTTGACATCAATGGAAAAGGGTGGCTGAAACATCCTTGATGATATCTTCAAGTGATGTGGCTCCCCATGAGAACATGCTTACATGTTGACTCATCTCTACAAGCTCCCCCTGACAACGTCGACAAATATTCCTTAATACTGTGGATAATCCGAGAAGCTCTTTAATAAATGTGCTTTCTGGCTACATCATCTCTTCCATTACATAGGATCCCCTTGTCTCCATATTTATGATATTAGAATTATGCGAGAATTAATTGTGAAACTCTTTTTCTCTGCCAAACCCTAGTGGCATTGTCTTTCTGCATCGTGAATGATTTTTCTTCTCGGTTTTGTGAAGTCCACATCAAGCCACTTCTATAATCTCATGAAAAATTTCCAAAATTACGACATAGGTAGCACTTTACATCTAGTCTGAGTAATGGAGAAAAGGTGTTGTAAATTTTGTTGTTAAGGGCATATGGGATTCTATCTTATTTTCTAGAAAATATCCCTCTAAGGATTTGATAAAAACTTCTACCAACACTCCTACTATAATCCTTGCACTCTCCATTTCCATGTCCAAATTTAGAACATGCATAACAATAACCATAAAATGTTCTTGCATGCTTGGGGGTATGGGGTGATGATCTCCTAAATTTGTGTCGCCCTTTAGAAAGGGTTTTCTTCTCTTCGCTTCTAAATTATCTTCTATGATTTGGCATCTTGAATGCATCATCTTGACATCTTGAGGCATTTTTCTTCCTTCTTTTGGTGTTTGTTGACTTGTGCAAATATTTGACTTTGGGCTTCTCTTCATTTTTTACGTGAGGCTTCTTTTCTTATTTGACAAGTGGCTTTTCTTCATCTATGACATATTCATCCTTGCATCATGAGGACTCACCGACATATCCAAGACCTATCTTGATAAGTGGTAATTTTTGGCAATTGAGAATGTCATCCAAGGCCTGTGAAATGATCAACTTACAATTCAAATTTTCCACATCTGCTCTCAAGGTGATGATTTCCTATTCATGTTTCATGCAATCCTCTTCCTTTTGCTTCAACTAACTTCTTAAGTCTTCCTCAATAATTCTGGCTTCTTCAAGTTCCCTCTTCAAGGAGGTGATAAGTTCCTTATCATGCTTGATCCATTTATTTGGCTTTTACAATGACTTCAAGAGTTTGAGATATGAAACATCTTCAGAAAAAACTATCAATATTCTCCTTTAACTTCCCCATATTAGATGTTATGGATCCACCTTTAAACAATTAAAATTCCAATGAAGGACCTCCTTCGATGCAAATTGTTGGAATTATTGAGAGGGGAGTGAATCAATATTTCCCTAACTTTTACACAATTGGTTGGTTTATCTTTTAAAGATTAAGAGTAGTAACAAAAACATAAGACACGATCACATCAAAGATTAGTACACATGATATGTTTCTCAACAATATTTGGTTATGTATGGTATACATACAAATTTACTAGATAAATCTCGAAAGAAGCACAAAATCCCCAAGGGTTTTACCAGCAAGATGGAAGGAAACCAATTCTGCTTGAATGGTTTAGTCTCTCGTAGTAGGGATAATGGACCAACTACAATCAAGTTGCAGCCTCTGTCCCTGCACTTCACTGCCACTTTTATCCACTGTTACTAATACTGTTGTCCATTGTTACCACTTCTTCCACTGTTGCCACTGTTCCAACTGTCCATTATTTTTGCCACTACTACCACTTCTTCCATTGTTTCTATTGTTGTTTCCATCCTTATTTTTGCCACTGCTATTGCACAAAATTTCTACAGTCACTATTGCTATGATTGTTGTTTCTACCACCACTGCTCCATAGTCACTTCTCCTACCATTCCTCCTGCACTTAATCACCTAAAAACCTCTATGTTGGCTCGTCAATATGATACTCAACTTATCAAGCTCTCTCAATCATCAATGTCAAGTTTATTATCGTATTTATCATTGTCATTATCTCTTTCACTTCAAACAACTAAGTCATGTCATATCATTGACAATATAATTTTTTCTTCCTAGTTCAACAATAACTCCACTGGTGCTCCTCTTTAATCGTTTTTTCCTCTAGCATCTCTGTTCAAACAAACTTGAAGTCTCTAGTCAACTAATATCAAACATTAGTCAAATGGATGTGAGAAAACTTGCCTACTATTCTTTGTTTTTCACATGTCAATGAGAACTACACTTTAAGTGTGATTATGCCTCAACTCTAACAGATTAACTTCTGATAAGCCATAAGAAAATGCCACATCAATCAAGCTTCAGATATGTGTTAAATAAATGTCTCACTCAAATTGTTGCTTTATGTGAATTATAACCACAAAACAAAACTCCCTTAGAGATTCAATCTTATAGTCATGATAGAAAAGACACCCATGATATTTGTATGAATTTTTTTCTCGGATTAGTTCTTTGAGAGGTCTTGGATCATCTAATGAAAGGTCTTTAAACCACCTAAAATTCATGTTTAAATCTCCTTGGAAAGGTGTGAAAATAGGGCTGTAGAAATATGCAAACTTAGTTATTCCACATCATCACAAGCCTCAAATCGATACAGGAATGCCTAACATTGTTCAAGCCAACATACTTCTAAAGAGAGAATGATACATTGTGATGAAAAGGGTGAATCTAGATTTATGCATATAAGCAAGAGGAAGGACATAAAAAGTTTCACTTTATACCAGCATGACTGATTTTTTCATCCAAGAGCCCTATGCGGAAATGTATATTTGTCACAGTCTTTTGAGTCGGTCCAAATAACCACAATAGAGGATGTATCAATGTCTAGCATCATGTGTGCAATCTTCAAGGGTTGGCGAGATGGTTTAAAGTCACGAATCCAATCTAATCCATATATATATGAAGCCCTAAGAAGCTTATTAGTTATAAAACTCTATTAAGCATATCATATCTATTTTTATAACATAATAGCAACAATATTCCCAACAATTCCAATAAGGTGGATGAATTTGTGGGCTAAGCCAAAGTTTCATCCATTATGTCACATGACATGTATACACTTTGTACATCATCTATGTACAAATTATAGATCCATCTTAACCATAGATCTAATAAGAGTTGAGAGAGATCAAAACTCTTGAGGTGCAAACTCCTTTTAGAGTGTAAAACTTAATAAAAATTTTCACCTAGATATGTTTTTTATCCCTGGAAGCTTGATATATCTGTAGTTAAAATTGATATATATATATATATATATATATATATATATATATATATATATATATATATATATATATATATATATATATATATATAATGTGTGATTTTTAATTGTTTAAATTGTATTTTTGAATATATAAAATTGATTTAACTTCTTCAAAATTTGCTTGCACACTTGGATTGTGTAGACTAAAGAACTTGAACTTGCAATTCCAACACATATTTGCTAGATTTCAAATAAAATTAACCTAAAAATATACTTCTTTTTTGCATTTTAAATAAAAGTGACCAAGAAATAAACTTAAAGAAAAGACCATAATATAAAATTGTGAGACTATTTAAAATGTTATAAATGTAATTTTTTTTCAATTTCTTTATATATTGTATATATAGTTTTTTTAATCATATTTATGAAAATATAATGTATATATAATATGTAGTTGATATTTAAATATTTTACTTGAAAGATTTTATTTATGGATTATGTTGTCCACATTAAAATGTTTTTCTATTTTTCTATAATTACTTTATTTTTTTGATAGATTTCAATATTGCTCAACTTTCTACATGTTAAAATATTTTATTTATGATCTACATTAATTTTCTTTTGTTAATAATATTTTAAACAAATATTAATTTCATATTAATAATTAAATGAATTACATATCTCCTTCTTATTATTTTTATTAGGAAATAATTGATTTTTTTTTTTTCACTTTTAATTACTCCTTTTTAAGCATTGAAATATTTTATTAAGATCAACACTAAAATATTTTATAATATTTTTAATTAAAATTAACTTGTATATTCAACTTTTTTATAGCCAATTTTTTTTAATTAAAAAAACTATTTTATTTTTATTTTAAAAGGGTTAGATGTCAAGATCACCAACAAAATTACACATCTCCTTCACAAAAATTACACATCTCCCTCATATTAGGCCGTAAAATGAACCTCTAACTTATATAGTAGTTCACCATTCCACAATTAGTAAAGTTTTTATAAATATAAACAACAATTTCCATGAACTAAAATTAATTTTTGAATGCTATTCCCTCATATTACAGTGTAAAATAAACCTTGAACTTGTATTCACCATTTCACAATTGATGAAATTCTCATAAATATAAACAACAATTTCCATACACTAAAATTAAAATTAAATTTTAAATACTAATTTAAAAAACAGAAACTAAAACTAAAAGTAAAATGTAAATTTTTAACATTCTAAATACTAATACTTAATATTCATTAGTTTCAATACTACTTATACTTATTATTCATTAGTTTCTAGTAGTTCTTCAAAGCTCTACTTAATTACATAACTACTAAAGTGGATAATATTTCATTATTGACGAAGGGAAAAAAATTCAAAATCTATAGCACGAGATTAACATGACACTGTTTAAAATGCCAAAAATGGCAAACATTTACATAGCTACTTAATGTCATATTTCCATAGAATGTCATCTTTCCATAGAGGGTGGATAATATCTAATTAGGAAAAAAATTTCAAAATCCATAGCACGAGATTAACATGACACTGCTTAAAATGCCAATCATTCAGTTAAAATAAATATATAATTATTTATATGTGAAATAAAGAAATGAGAAAAAATAGATTTAAAAAAATTAATAAAAACTTTACTCATTATTGATTAATTTAGTTAAAGACAACTCCCGTGTGAAAAATTAGACACCTGTAAATTTTTTTAAGAAGTTACAGCTCTGCAGGTTATCCTTGTTTATCTCTTGCCATTGTCCCTCTCCAGTGCAATAGGCGTTGGGAACCATCTGTCACTTCTCTTTATTTTGTTCAGACATGGATGTCACATATTAAAATATAAGAATATAATTTTCGCTTTCGATTGATTAGTACATTCGAAAGCATCCAAATTTCTGTAATTCAATATATTTGAAGAATGGAATATAACAGTGGCAACCAGTGACCGCCCATAGAACTTTTCAGGCTTGAAATATGAAATATCCTTGTTGATAAACAACCACTTTGTCTTTTGTTGGATTTTACGAGCCAACGACCTTGTGCCAGTAAGGCCTTCCTCCTACCAAATACTGTGGTGCTCTTCTTTACCAGAATCACCGTTTCATCCAGCTATCAGTGGTGTTTTTCTTCTATACAGTCCATGATTGGCTCTGGAAGTGATCCCAGTTGCTATTGGGAGTAACTATAGGAATTAACTATTAGAAAGGGTTTTGAAAAAGAGAACTAGACATGAGGGGATAGGTACATAGAAGGTACAAAAGGCAGGGAGGAATTAACAAAGCAAAAAGATCATAGGAACCTAAAATAGATAGAGTAATTCCTTAGGATGGTAATAAGGGGATGATAGTAAGAATAAAAAACCATAGGGGTATATGTGGAGGAGGTTAACTAAGAATTATATAGTAATTTGAACCAACAATTAAAAAGAACCGAGAAATCCATACATATTAGGAATAGAATGCATTTAGATAAACACCTTTAGATAGCAATGAAACTGTTTCCACAAAATAATCACAGAATAGGGAAAGGCTCAGCTAGCAACTGCCTTGAACACAAGCCACACTAATTCACTCTAATTCACTGTGTAATTACTTGTTCCATGAATGATTCAAGCCACACTAATTCACTGTGTAAGTACTTGTTACATGAATTATAATAGAACGTGGTCAAGGAATTAACGGTGTAGAGGAGAGGGAGTCCTATCAATCATCCGGTGTAGAGGAGAGGGAGTCCTATCAATCATCCTTCCATACTGTAGTGATGTGTGGCCATCTAGATGATATATTCTACTTTGATTTATGATGTATCGTTTTTGATTAACACATTCAATTGTGTATTTTTTTATTTATGGTGTTTTCATGATTGAGGATCATGGTTAATCTATGGGAAAGGTTGAATATAAGTTTTAGAATGTATGGAAAGGATCATCAATTTTTCTTTTGTATCCAAATTTTCTAAGCAATCTATTTCTTGGTTTTGGCATTAAGGGATATAAAAGCAAGATACCTTGCCAAAATTTCTTTTTCAAGTTTTATTCAATCCATTATGGATGCTAGTTGGTGCTTCCAAGGTGCTCTATTTAGAGGATGAGATTTGTGATTAAAGATGTATCTCCAAGTACTATCACTATGGAAGAATTAATGTTATTAGCTAACTTAAGAGCTCAAAGGAGTGTATTAGCTTTTTAGTGTGATTTGTTGAGATTCAACAAGATGATGAGCTTAGTGAAAAGAGTCGCCTTCACTAAGTGGGCCCGCAGGCTCTTTTTAGTGCAAGTCTATTTTTAGACATGGTGATCATATTTCAGAAGTTGCAGGATGCTATTTGTGGATGGTTGGTCAAGTTGAAAAAATAGATGAAATTCTATTTTTAGAATATTGAGCGAAGTCTATTTATAGATCTTCGATCTAAAAATAGAAGTGTCGATTATTATTAGCTCTTAATAATAATCCGCCAATAAACAACAACTTATTCTCTTGGAGCACTTAATTTCAGTGCACAGACTTGGCAAATCAGTGGGCTGAAGGAATTACACAATTCCTAGGGTTTAATGGCTGTTCATGCATGGAGGACTCAGTTAGAATTGAAGTGGCAAAGTTATGATAGAGTTGGAAGATTAGTTCATGGAGTTGTATTTAGTTTAACTCAGTTAAAGTGTGTTAGACTCAGTTGAGCTAGTTGTATCTAATATAACTGAATGATATACTCGTGAGAGTGGAGTGAATTAATTAGTTAATTAATTCACAAATAATAACTCATTAATCAAGTGAACAATAAAACAGTTAACTACAGTGCATGTCAGTTCCAGTGGAGACCCAATGGAGAGATAGGTGAAAGGGCAAGATGGACTATCTGTTGTGACTATAGTGATGCATTGATTGCATCACACACACATTGGAGTTGCCAATGAGGATTGCGCAGTCAAGGCAAGGGTATTTCGAATTCATTCAGAGCTATCCTTCAGCAGGATTGCGCAGTGGAGGCAGGTTAGCAGGAGGGTAACAATCGGTGCATGGATTTGCATATTTCTTCTGATTAGTGTGTGACAATTGATTGTACTGAGAGCTTGATGTACTGAGCTTTGTATGAAATTGTTACATGATCTCCATGATACATAATATATGATAGTTGGGGTTTTCAGCTTCAGGCTTTCCCATTAAACAATTGTGTTATGTACGATTGTTTTTATTTATGCTTCACATGTGTTTGTAATTAATTTTCTACAAAAGATTAACACTAGAATGATTCTGTATTTTGCAAGAAGTTAAATATTGTGAGATCAGGGGAATCTGGATGTATGCATGCTTAGTGTATACTAATTTTTACATGATTTGAGGCTATGTAAATGTGTACATTATTTACCCTAAGGTTTCTAGGGTTTCCCACAATTGAAACCCCCAAAAATAGTAAATAACATTACTACTTAAATTTAATAAAAAATATTTCATAAATACATTATATTAAAATATAAATTAAACAAAAATTAACAACTATAAATTTATTTAATTAAAATTTAATTACTTTTTCAATTTAATTTAATAAAATATCATATAATCAAATTCAAATTGTTAAAATATCAAAATTTAATCCTTTACAAATATATATTTAAAATTAACCAACATAAAAAAAAATTGTGTTCATAATTTGTATCCATGTATTTATCTATATTATTATTAAATATTCTCAAAGATTTCCTTTTAGAAATTACATCAACCATAAATAAATATCATACTCATATTTAAGCTAAAATTTGTTGGATATAGACGCCTACTTTTTATAATGAGTTTCATTGAAAGATAGATAATCCAAAATCTAAAATTTAAGGAGATATCATTAGATTCTTTGTTGTTTGTTGTGAAAGATGATAACTCTAACTTGAAAGCTAAAAACTTGAATGTAGAGGTTTACCTTTTATAATGAGTTTCATTGAAAGATAGATAATCCAAAATCTAAAATTTAAGGAGATATCATTAGATTCTTTGTTGCTTGTTGTGAAAGATGATAACTCTAACTTGAAAGCTAAAAACTTGATTGCAAAATTTTATTGTTAAAATAATATACTTCTACCCAAAATATCCAATAAAAACTTAACCTTGATTTGTAAGATCTTATTGTTAAAGATAAAATAGCCCCCAAGAGAATATTTTTATGAAAAATTGTTGATAGAAGATTAAATATACAATGTTATCATGAATCATACCACCTATGTCATGACTACTATCTTCTCATGGCAGTTTTGGGTTGAAAGAAAATGCAATTGGAACGATAAATCCAAATATTTAAAGATTTCTATGACTCATTGGTTGTATGTAACTGAATTATTCCTTTAAATTAATTTGTTTATCTAGTTTACTTTAGTAACGCAGCCCACCATACTTATCTAGACTAAAGTTAAGTACCTTTCCCTTAACCATTATCACCTAGCCTACAATTATCACATATATTACACATGAAAAAAACATAACAAGATTCGTGATATACCAAAACCAATGCGTAAAGTAAAGTTGAGCTTTTGGCACCGTATAGCAATGATAATTTGGGATTTTGACACCATAAAAACGCATTTAATATTTTTTTTATTAGTTTGACCAAAACCTTTTCAACATATGTAGTAGGGGTGGAATAACTTTGCTAAAAGCCATGACAAGGGGCATAAGTCTTTTGAAGTTTCAACTAGAAAATCAAGTTTCCAATAGTTGGGTAGTCTAGTCTATATGCAACACAAATGATACTTAAAAATAAAATATTTTAGGAATATTTATTATTACTTAAGGAATGATTATAGTATACTTTCTTTTAGAAACATATTTTCTCACCTTTTTATTATTTTTTATAATTATAAATAATTTGGTATGTATACATCAACAGTCTGTTTAGGGTTCCAAACTCAATGTTGGCAACTAAACACGAGGATTGCGCTCATTGTGGGACTTAACCCAACACCTTACGACACGAGTTGACGACATCAATGCACCACTTGTGTCCGCGTTTCAGAAGGCACTCCTCTCTTTCGGGAAAAATCAGAAGTAGTTAGAGTTGTAGTTATACGCACCTGTAAAGAATTTGATCGTGACGATGATACGATCTGATGACCTCTGGTGTACCAGTTATTGTGCCCACGGTAGACACTGGGTAGCCAAGTGCGGAACGAATAACTACTGAAAGCATATAAGTAGAAAGCCCACCCCAAGTCTATTTTTTTGAAAATGCATTTTGGATGTGTTAGCCTGGAACTTTATTGTATTTGTGCAGATAGATGATAGTCTAATTATTGATCGTATTCTAACAACCCTTGTATCAAAATTTTCTATAACTTATCATTGTAAAAAGTAAGAAAGTATAAACACCTTTCCTTTTTCTTGAAATCAATAAATGTGATTTGGGTGTTTGTTTTCCACTCATCCATTGTTTGATGCTTCACGATGTATATGAATCCTTTCAAGTCTCATTTTTTTGGGATAGTTTTGAGGAAAATAAAATTATGGTGTTTTGGGAATAATATTTAGAGTATAATATAATATTTATTTGAATATAGTAAAAATTATGATTTTTTAGGTATTTAAACAAAATGATAAAAAGATAAAATATAAAGAATTGGAAGTTTTGATGTTAAATTTTCCATAAAGATGGAAGTTTTGATGTTAAATTTTGCATAACTAGTGACTAGTAATTATAGATATTCAAACACAGTGATAAAGAGATAAAAATACAAAAGATTTAAGTGTGGAAGATCAAATAATTTTTCAATGTGAGAAAAATACAAAGATTTAAGTTTGGAAAAACAAATAATTTTCTGATGTGGCTATTAGTTCCAATAATGGTAGTTTTTGGCACGGTAATGGTTTAAGTATAGACTTGAATAACCTATCACAACACCACTTTATATTCTAATATTTAAGTGTAAATTTGGGAAATTATGCTAGTGAATTTTGAAAGGAAAATAAGTTTAAGTTTTTTAATAACTATAATCTTTCAATATGCTTTTATAATTTTAGAAAATGTACAGAAAGCTTCAAATCTAAGATGACTGCAATGGATTTGTTTCTAAATCATCCCACTAGACAAAAAATATTAAGAGTAGAGCCTATACTAGAATATCACAAAGATAAGCTTCTTAATTTCTTGGAAACAAGTCTAGATTTTCTTGATGGAAACAAGTGGTTTTTCACTACAAGGTCATTTCTAAAAGGTAAAAAGTTCAAGATAGATTCATTATTGGACATTTAGATATAACTCCATAGGATGGAATAGCAAGATTGTTTTTTTTATCTTGTTAGTGTCAAAATTACAAGAGAAAATTTATTGAGATAAGCATTAAACCAACCAACAACAAATCAAAAAACATAAACACAATCTTTTATCCTAGAAAACCCCAATTTCGGAAAACCAACAAACAAAATTCTAGTAATGGATGAAGTGAGCCTTCACTACTCACCTCCCTTGGCCTACTTACAATGAACTATTTCCAAGCCTTTTGAAGACTTCATTACATGTAATATGTGGGCACAAAAGCATGGGAAATGAAAACCATGTTCCCAAAACCACATTGTAGACCAAGTAGCTTTGACTCTTGCATTAAGTCAAGTTTTACCTAACAATCCTCTCTTCAAATTTGACTTGAGGTTTCTTTTGATTAAATCTAACCAACCAAGAAACCTGTTCACCTCTAGGCCCTAGCCGACTTAGATTTTATATCCAAAGTATCGAATAATTTGGCATGTGTTCCCATCACCTAGGTCTAACTCTAGATTTTATTGGTAATTCCCTAAAGGTACACATGCGAGGAGTTACACCTATATACCCATTTACATACAATTTAAAAAAATTGAATATATATATATATATATATATATATATATATATATATTCAATTCTTTTGTCTAAACACAAACAATGATTATCTAGGCTAATGCTCTACTCTCTTCTTTAGATCCTTAGTGAATGTGGCACCGACATTAGCTCCTATAATACTTTATAGAAACTATTACATAACCTCGAACTCCACATGATAATCAAAGCTCTTTAATGAATGTTAGCATGTCAAGTCTTGAGACCTTGTAACATAGTAGTCTTTAAGTGTGACTTTTTGGACTTTATGACAAATTTATGGCCAGAATATGATGAAAATAATGTGGCCAAATCTTGATTTATGTTGTTTAAACTACTTTTTTTACTGCATATATGGATTCATCAACCTCAAAAACACCTAGAGAAATTAGATTATGAAGAGTTCACATGTCAAACTTGTGTTTTCAATAAATCTTTGTTAGATTTTGAGATGGGAAAATAAACCAGGAAAATTTCCAAAAATCGTACTTATAGACTACTTTCTAAGTAGCCCCATATTATTGCCCACACATCAACTTATGATTTCAATAAATCCATGCTAGATTTAAGACAAATTAAATAGAAAAATAAACCATAAAACTTTCTAGAAAATCACATTTAAAGACTACTCTCTATACTCCATAAAACTCCATAAGTACATGTTAATGCCCACACATCATCACTTGTGTAGAAGTTTACCTAGGTTTACCTTCATGGGTTTGATGCCATACCCTAGAGCCACACTTTACATGGCATGACTTGCATCGATTGTTCCTCATAGTCCTCACAACAATTGATGATGTAGTTGACCAGGTCGTTGACAAATCGCGGATCCTAGAAGCAACAAAAACCTGGCCTCAAGTCCCATGGATCCAGCTCACAGCGGAAATCTACATTCTCTCTTAGATTGCTGTTGGAAATTAATCTCAACCACCACAGTAAATGAACTGGCAGTAGCCATACCTCAGTTAATGTTTTGCGGGTTGCGGATTGCGTGTGAAGAGAAGGACAAGTTCTGAGCAAAGGACAATTACCCATTCCGAAACAGATTAAATAAATCAAAGTCAAATAGAATTTAATACACGGTTATTAAATGAGCATGGGAAAATATCTAATCTTCAAGTTATGTTTAACTCACGCAAGTTCTGTAATGTCCAGTAAATGATGTTTGCCCATGCTTTATATTAAATTTGGTCTGTCATGAATTAAATGTCTTAGATATATATGTGTTTATATTTTACATGTAAGGTTAGAGTGAGCAAGATAGATAGTGTTGTGTAATGTGGCAGATGTAAGTTTGGAAAACAAGTGGAGAAAATCGTGGAGCAAATTTTGGTGGGTGCATGAAAACAATTTTTACCATGTGTTTCTCCGCAACCCTGGTGAATGTCAATCCAAGTAAGAAGTCTTGTTTTACTTGTGAAGGAGCTACAACCTCTATATCTTAATGTATTTCATGTGTTGAAGTTTTAATATAAAGTTTGGTTAGTTGCGATATAGTTCTGGAAATTTCACCTGTGTGTTTTACCGCAACACTCTATTTTACTCTGTTTCACCGTGAGTAAAATTAGTTGATTATATTTGCTCCTCTCTATAGTTGCGATTTTAATCTCCGCCACTCTGTATTGAAAAGAGGATTCATATGGTATGGATTAAGTGAGTTCCGCAACTCTGTGTAAACTTCAGTAAATGTGTTGTCTTGGTTAAAGTAATTTCCGCAACTATGTGTGAACTTCGTGTGTTGAGGGAAAAACATTATTCCCCTATGTCTTTTAATATTTCTAACATGGTATCAGGGCGGGTTTAAAATCTCAGTAAAAGATAGTGTTTTTACTAAGAAGTTAAAAGGAGTCCTAAAAAATTTTGTGGAACATATTCTCCACCAGTGAGGAATTTTTCACGCAGTAATAAAAATTTTACACTGTGAGAAAGTTGTTTACACAGTAAAAATGGCAGCAACAAGCACAAACTTGACTAATCCACAAATACCACAGCTCAATGGCAAAAATTATGATTAATAGGCCATTACAGTGAGAGCCTTGTTTGCTTCACAAGATATATGGGAGTTGGTGGAACAAGGTTTCCAATAACTAGCAGATGCAGCAGCAGAAAGAGATGTGTTGAGAGATAACAAGAAGAAGGACAACAAATCCCTCTTATATCTCTTTCAATAAGTGCATGAGAGTATATTCCCAAGGATTGCAACAGCAACAAGGTCTAAGGAGGCGTGGGATATTCTCAAGACAACCTACCAAGGCACGAAGAAGGTGAAGATAGCAAAGCTACAAATGTTGAGGAGAGACTTTGAAACTCTCTGTATCAAAGAGTCTAATAACATAGACTCATTTTTCACACATTTGATTCGGTTGGTTAACTAGATAAGGTCTCATGGAGAGACACTTGAGGAAATGAAAATAGTGGAGAAAAACTTGAGAGGTCTACTCTCAAGATTTGATGTCATAGTAGTGGCAATAGAAGAGACAAGGATCTCTCACAGTTTTTAGTGTATGAGCTTTGTGCATCCCTGATGTCTCATGAACATAGAGTGAACAAAATAGTGTATTCCTCATTGGAGCATGCATTCAAGATGTAGATGTCTTTTGGTCAAGGTAGAGGTTGAGGAAGATCAAACTACCGAGGAAGAGGAAGAAGCCCACACAGAGGTGGAAGAAGCAGCCCTGCAAGCATAAGTGGAAGGGGAAACAATCAAAATCAAAGTGAAGTCTCAAGCAAAATTCAAGCACATGGACAAAGGTATGACAAATCCCAAGTCCAATGTCATTATTGTAAAAAGTATGGGCATTATGCCAATGAATGTAGAAAGAAACAAAATGACATGAATAATAGGCAAAATGCAAATTTTTCGAAAGAAGATAAGAACTAGAGTAATGTGCTTCTAACATGTAATGTAGCACAAGAAAAACAAGATGGGGTATGGTTTTTAGATTCAGGTTGTAGTAACCACATCACTGGAAACATAACAATGTTTTCCAATCTTGATGAGAATGTGAAGTCTGAAGTGACAACAGGGACTGATAGAAAAGTCTCTGTCATGGGAGAAGGAAGAGTGTCAATATTAACTAGGAAGGGTGAAAAGAAATTTGTGCCAGACATATATTATGTACCTGGCCTGAAATGTAATCTTCTAAGAATTGGACAACTTGTGAACAAGGGCTACAATGTGTTTTTTAAGAATGATGTGTGTCTTATCATGGACATACCTCCAAGTAAAAGGGTCATTGCAGAAGTGCATATGACAAAGAATAGGATGTTTCCTCTCAAGCTCAGAACAAACTTGAAGGAAGGAGGTGTGGTAGCAGCAGTTACACAAGAGGTCTTTCAAGAAGAAGTGAAAGATGAAAAATGGTTATGGCATTTGAGAATTGGACATCTCAATTTTGGAGGTTTGAACCTCTTGCATAGAAAAGGCATGGTAAAGGGATTACCACTCATAGAAAAACCGGACAGCCTATGTGAAGGATGCATCTTGGGCAAACAACACAAAGAAGCATTCCCAACAGGGAAGAGTATAAGGGAAAAGGCACCCTTAGATATTTTCCACTCAGAATTGTGTGGACTAATGCAAATGCCATCTTTAGCTGGCAGCCATTATGTTTTGACATTCATAGATGACTACACAAGGAAGACATGGGTCTATTTTCTAAAATAGAAAAGTGAAGTGTTTGAAAAGTTCTGTCACTATAAAGCTCTTGTTGAGAAGCAGAGTGGGCAATACATCAAAGTGTTGAGAACTGACAGAGGTGGAGAATATATCTTATACACAAGAAGTTTACCACAAGGTACACACCACAACAAAATGGTGTTACAGAAAGGAAGAATAGGACCATCATGGACATGGTCAAAAGTATGTTGAAGGCAAAAAATTTTCCAAATGAGTATTGGGCTGAAGTTGTCAATTGTGCAGCGTATATTTTGAATAGATTCCCAACGAAAGCTATTATGAACAGAGTTTCGGAATAAGCATGGAGTGGAACAAAGCAATTTTTCACTCACATGGAAGTATTTGGATATGTGGAATATGCACATGTCCCAGATCAACTAAGGAAGAAATTGGACAGTAAGGGGAGAAGTGTATCTTTGTTGGATACAGTGATGAGTCCAATGCATATAAACTCTATAATCCATCCACTAAGAAAGTTATAATCAGCATAGATGTGCAGTTTAGTGAAGAAGAAGCTTGGGATAGAAGCTTAGAGAAGACAGTGAATGTGAAGACATGTGTGTCTCACGAAGAGCAAGAGTAATGCACAACAACAACTAATTCCTCCACGGTGGCTCCTCCTCCACCTACTCAAGCGCAACAGAGCACACCACAAGCTGGAAACAAAACAACGTTGAGAAATCAAGGAAGTGCTTCTCCAAGCACACCACAGAGATCAGAAACTCCCTCGAGTTCAAATGGAACTCCAAGCACACAAAGAAGACCAAAATTCAGAAATAAAAGTGAAATATATCAGCAAGATGAAGCTGATAGCAATGCTAGTATAAATTCTTTATTTCCATTATTTTGTCATGTAGATGACCCAATCCATTTTCAAGATGAAATCAAGGAAGAGAAATGGGTTGCGGCAATGAATGAAGAGATAAGTGCAATAGAAAATAATTACACATGGGAATTAGTGGACCTTTCACAAGGTAAAGAAGTCATTGGAGTGAAGTGGGTCTATAAGACCAAGAGAAATGCTGAAGAAAAGATTGAAAGGCATAAAGCAAGACTTGTTGTGAAAGGTTACAAGCAGCAGCATGGAAGAGACTATGCGGAAATATTTGCGCCAGTCGTGAGGATGGAGACAGTGCGTACAATGTTGTCAATTGCAGTGCAACATAAATGGAAAGTCTATCAGATGGATGTAAAGTCAGCGTTCTTGAATGGAGTGCTGAAAGAGGAGGTGTATGTTGCGCAACCTCCTGGCTATGAAATAGAAGGCCAAGAACATAACGTGTGTAGGTTGCGGAAATCTCTTTATGGGCTGAAGCAAGCACCGCGTGCATGGTATAACAAGATAGATGCATACTTGATGGACAATGGGTTCGACAAATGTGACACTAAACCTACAATCTACATCAAAGAAAATGGCAGTAAGATTCTTATTGTCATTTTGTATGTAGATGATGTGATTTTTACAGGCAGTGATGATTTTTTCATCATTGATTTCAAAGAATTCATGAAAAGTGAGTTTGAAATGACTGACTTGGGGTTGTTAAGATATTATTTGGGCATAGAAGTAAAGCAAACAAAAAATGGAATTTTTATTTCTCAAGAAAAGTATGTAGCAGAAAATTTGGAGAGGTTTAATATGCAGAACAGGGAAGCCATCGCCAACTCCAACCGTCATGGGGTTAAAGTTGAGCAAGGAAGATTGCAGCAGCAATGTCAATCTGACATTATACAAGAGCATGGTGGGTAGCCTAATGTATTTGACAGCAACTAGGCCTGATATAATGTATGAAGTAATTTTAGTGTCGAGGTTCACAGAGACACATTGGCAAGCAGCGAAAATAATTTTAAAGTATGTCAATTGAACAAAGGAGTATGGCGTTTTGTACTTCGCAACTGATGATTTTAGGCTAGTTGGTTACACTGACAGTGATTGGGCAGGAAGTGTTGATAATAGAAAGAGCACGTCAGGATATGTTTTTCATTTTGGTTTGGGAGCCATTTCATGGGCTTCCAAGAAGTATCCGATAGTGTTATTGTCAACAAAAGAAGCTGAGTATGTCGCCGCAACAACAGCAGCGTGTCAAGTAGTTTGGATGAGAAGAATGTTGCGAGATTTATGTCATGAACAAGATGAAGCAACCACTATTTTCTGTGATAACATTTCAGGAATTGCACTATCAAAGAATTATGTCTTTCACAAAAGGAAAAAGCATATTGATGCCAAATATCATTTCATAAGAGAATTAGTTAACGACAGTGAGATTTTGTTGCAACATTGCAGGTCAGAAGAACAATTTGCAGACGCCTTCCCAAAGCCATTGGCATGTGAAAATTTTGTTTATCTCAGAGATTGTTTGGGAATGGCCAATGACGGCAGTTGCGATTAAGGGGGAGTGTTGGAAATTAATCTCAACCACAGCAGTAAATGAACTGGTAGCAACCATACCTCAGTTAATGTTTTGTAGGGTGCGAATTGCGTGTGCAGAGAAGGACAAGTTTTGAGCAAAGGAAAATTACCCATTCCACAACAAATTAAATAAATCAAAGTCAAATAAAAGTTAATACATGGTTATTAAATGAGCATGGGCAAATATTTAACCCGCAAGTTATGTTTAGTTCACACAAGTTCTGTAATGTCTAGTAAATGATGTCTGCCCATGCTTTGTATTAAATTTGGTCTCTCATGAATTAAATGTCTTAGATATATATGTGTTTAGATTTTACATGTAAGGTTAGAGTGAGCAAGATAGATAGTGTTGTGTAATGTGGCGGATGTAAGTCTGGAAGACAAGTGGAGAAAATCATGGAGGGAATTTTGGTGGGTGCCTGAAAATAGTTTTTACTGTGTGTTACTTGTGAAGGAGCCCCAACCTCCATATCTTAATTTATTTCATGTGTTGAAGTTTTAATATAAAGTTTGGTTAGTTGTGAATGTTTTACCACAACACTTTGTTTTACTTTGTTTCACCGTGAGTAAAATTAGTTGATTATATTTTCTCCTTTCTATAGTTGCAATTTTAATCTCCACCACTTTGTATTGAAAAATTATTCATATGATTTGATTCCCGCAACTTTATGGTATGGATTAAGTGAGTTCTGCAACTCTGTGTAAACTTCACTAAATGTGTTGTCTTGGTTAAAGTAATTTCCGCAACTCCGTGTGAACTCCGGAAAAGAATTATTCTCCTATGTCTTTTAATATTTCTAACAATTGCGACTATAATTATGCGCGCTCGCATGCACATTTCCCCTTCTGATGTCACGTTCTTGGAATTAGGGTTTGTTGTGGCGGGCTTGCCTACAAACCCCTTCCTCAAACAAGATCATTTTAACAGTAAACGACCTCCCCTCTCTCAACTGTTAATCTGGATGGTCTCCCTCGTAGACGAAATCGATCATTTTCCTTCAACGCCCTCGCCCGCATCTCCTGCTATGCAGGCCGCTCAACTTTCTCCAACATCTCGTTCTTATCATCCTATCGTGTGAATCATTGGTCCCCAAACTACACATGGAAGGCATGGCTGTTAGTTGGGATCACACAGAATTAGTGACTAACCTGGAAAGCGTCGAGGCACACCATGCACTCAATGATGCCGCCTCCACTATCCGTCGATAGCCGCTCTTCTACAAAAATGTAAAACTCTGCCAATCCTTTACAATACGATCAATTGAGCAGATCACTGCAATCTTGTAGCACTATTCCACAAACGATTTTATTTCGAGAAATCTCTAGGGACAACTTATCTTTGATCTAGTTATACTATGATGATCTTTGTTTTGATTCAGTAACACACTTCTCTTCCCTGATCTCATGGGATTGCAACTGAATTCACCACCTTCATGGGCACTACTTTCTTTGAAAAATAACCAGGCCATCGACTTTCCATTTTGATTTGAGCTCTACCTCGACTTTTATCACACACCATACTTTGTAATCCCTATAGCATTGTCTCATATTTTTTAAGTCAGAATCATGCACTATTACACTAAGGGTATTTTTAAAACATTTGTTTAAGAGAAAAAAAAAAAATTGTCTTAAAAAGTCACTTTTTATTTTAGTTATTTTATATTAAAATTTATTATCAATTGAATTGTCTTAAATATAAAATTTAAGACAAAAGTAGTGTGAGACAAAAATAGTTTAAAACAAAACCTTATATTTAAGACAAAAACAGTTTGAGAAAAAAATATTTTAAGACAAAAACAATTAAAGACAAAAATATTTTAAAACAAAAATTTATATTTAAGACAAAAACTGTTTGAGACAAATATTTGAAGACAAAATTTTATATTTAAGACAAAAACTATTTGAGACAAAAATATTTTAAGACAAAATTTTATATTTAAGACAAAATTAGTTTGAGACAAAAATATTTTAGGAAAAAACTTTATATTTAAGACAAAAGTAGTTTGAGACAAAAACATTTTAGGACAAAACTTTATATTTAAGACAAAAGTAGTTTGAGACAAAAATATTTTAATATAAAACTTTATATTTAAAACAATGACAACTTAAGACAATGACAATTAAGACTAAACCCTAATTAAGACAAAACCATTAGCAATACTTCATAACAAGGTGATTGTCAAATGAGTTACATTCCATGAACTAAAATTGTTTATTTTTTTAAATATATGAAAAAATTTAAATTACTTCAACTAAAATTTGATATAAATTTGCAAGAAATTAAATAAAATATAATGATAATTTTTTTTTAAATATTTTCTCAATTGTTATATATATATCAAAACTATAAATAAAGAAATAAAAAATACAAATTAATCTATATATGAATTTTAAACCTTCATTCTCTTCACCCAAATTCCATGAGTGGATAGTGGATAATTATATTTTTAATTTTTTAAAATAGATATTCAATCCACATGAAATTTAATCATGTCAATTTTATTTCTTTTATATTCTATTTTTATTTTTTCATTAAACCACATTCTAAAAATATAATAAATAAATAGATAAAAAATATTAGTTTTTGGTTGGCCACTCAAGGGGATTTAACTTTGAATCTCATGTTTTTACATAATACTTCATAACAAGGTGATTTTCAAATGAGTTACATTCCATGAACTAAAATTGTTTACTTTTTTAAATATGTGAAAAAAATTAATTACTTCAACTTAACTTTGAAATAAATCTGCAAGAAATTAAATACAATATAACGATAAAAAAAATTAAATATTTTCTCAATTGTTATATATATATATATATATATATATATATCAAAACTATGCATAAATAAAGTTAATTTTTTTTATCTGTAGCTCTCGCGTAGTGTTAGCCCTGACTGTGCACGATTTTATTGATGCGGCCTTTGCCGCCATGGACGCAGGTGGGGGACCCCACCCCCTTCCTCCCCTATCGAATGTCATCGTTTTCAGGAAGCTAGTCACTGGAGGCAACAAGAGGCCTTTATCTAATACACAACAAAAGTTTGTAGAAAAGTTGGATAGTATCCCATCAGTGGCACTGCCAGTCGAGGAAACTTCCAAATCTGCTTTGAATCTCGCCGAAATAGGGCTCATTGGGCATTTCACCGACCTCTGGCCTTCCCCCAAATCCATGGAGGATTGGGTGTAGAGAAACTGGAGTCCCCTTGTCACAAAAGGCATCAAAATCCATTTCGTAGGGAAAGGATTCTTCATTTTTGTGTTTCAGAATGCAGAAGACAAAAGCCTCATATTCATAAATGGGCCATACTTCATGGGGCCTCAAGGGTTATATCTAAATAAATGGACGCCTGATTTCGACCCTGCCCAAGACATGCCTTCAGCTGTCCTAGTGTGGGTGCGCCTTTCCGACCTTCCCCTGCACTAATGGAACCAGAAATCCCTACAAACCATCAAAAACACTCTTGGAAGATACATCAATCAAGTACTAAGAAAATATCAATACTCTTGTGCACGCATATGCGTAGAGGTTGACTTGGAATTCGAGCTATCGGAAGCCATAAAACTAACATTGACATATTTGACCCATACCAAGAAATTGGACTACGAACAACTCCCATTTAAATGCAGGCATTGTCATGGCTACGACCATTTTGAAAGGCAGTACAAAAAGAAGGCTGTTGAAGAAAGCAAAAATTCGAAAGAAAAACAATGGACCACAGTGCAGAAAATAGCCCCATCAAATCCTAGAGGAAAAGGGGTAGCAAAAGGGAACAAAGCTCCATCAATAGGGCAGGCTCTTGGGTCTGGGAGCTCCATACCCTCATTGGTAGTAGACAAGCTGAGTGAAGAGGTCAATAACACAGCAGACCCTCCAGAAACAACTATGGATAGTAAGGAACATCCCAAGCTCCCCTCCATCGAAAAAGACAACGAAGAAGTAGTCCATCCTGAAGCAATCCCTGAAATCTCCTCCTCCCCCTCATATGTAGAAATAGCCAGAAATAAGACAACGAACACCTCCTGCTCCTCTGAGGATGAGACCTTTGAAAGGCCTTCAAAAAGAGCTGGAAGAAAGTCCCACAAAGAAGCAAGGGAGGAAGAGGAAAATAGATAGAAAACACAAGGAAGTCAGCCCACAATCGAGATGTCCATTGGAAGGAGCACTAGAACGAGGCCTCCAAAGGGAGGAGCTCCAAACCCCTCCAATAGTAAGTAATGCGTCTAGTCTCTTGGAATTTTAGAGGCTTGGAGAACCCATCAAAAGCCGAAGCTATCAAGGACCTTTTGAAAATGGAACCTACAGATATCCTCATGCTCCAAGTGAATAAAGTAGAAGGGGAAACCCTTCTTGACATCAGCAAGAAGAAATGGCAGAAGAACGCAGGTAAGGCAGTAAGTTCAAGGGGCTCCTCAAGAGGAATAGCCACCTTATGGAAGGAGGACAAATTTCAACTGGAAAACTCCTTCGAGAATAGCACTGGATTTTTACCGAGGTGAGGCACTGCACAAGTAAGTTAACCTCACTCTTTTCAATATTTACGTTCTGGTAATGTATGCAGAGAAGAAAGAATGTTGGCAACATCTTTCTGCTTTTTTAGAACTCCACACTCCAAATAACATCATTATATCCGGAGACTTAAATATAGTGTTGAATACAAAATAAAAAAGAGGAGGAAGTAGTAGTAGGGATCAAATGCTCCATGTGGTTTAAGACCTAGTCCATCAATGGGACCTCATGGATTTAAAACCTAGGAAAGGACTATACACTTAGTCCAATAACAGAGTTGGGAAGAGCACATTTCTGCCAGATTGGATAGATTCCTTGTTCAGAGTTCAATGCTATTGGAAAGGAGGCTCATCTACTCCAAAATTATCCCTAAGCTAACCTCAAATCATAAGCCTGTTATTCTTCAGTTGGAAGAGGAAGAAAACTTGGGTCCAACCCCTTTTAGGTTTAGTCCTCAATGGAGTAGAAAAGATGGGTTCCATGACACTGTCAGAATGGCTTGGTCCACCTCTGTCATTGGTTCGCCTAGTTATGTGTGGGAGTAGAGGTTAAAGGCCACAAAGCAAGCTATGAAGGAGTTGATAAAAAAACCTTTTATCACATCTAACAGCCAGAGAAAGGAAGCAGTCCAGCTGTTGGACGACTTGCAAATGGAATTAGATACCAAAGACATTACCTCTGCAGAACTGGAAAAAGAAAATACAACCCAATGCAAATCTTATTGCTCCTTCCGCATTTAAGAGGACTACTGGAGAATTAAGTCTCGTAGTCTCTGGTTGAAATTTGGAGATAGAAACACTTTTTATTTCCATGGCCAATTCAGAGCTCGCCTCTCCTACAACCATGTCTCAGAAATAACGACCTCTGATGGGGTGATCTACAAAGGCAATGAAAAAATTAAAGTTATTGACGCCACTCATTTCCAAAACCTTTACAACAAAGAGAATGAAGGCAACGAAGATGACATTTTGGAATTTCTCACCGAAATTCCCACACTGGTAAACAGAGATAACAACACAACACTCACAAAACAATTTTTTGAGGAAGAAATCAGCAATTTTATATGTTCAATGGAACCTGATAAGGCCCCTAGACTTGATGGGTTTTCAATCCACTTCTATAGGATCTGCTGGGACATCATCAAAGTCAATCTGGTAAGAATGATCAAAGGGTTTCTGCAAAAAGCAAAGGTGGGGGGTAACACCAACTCCACCTTCCTTGCACTAATTCCGAAAGAAATGAATCCTGACTCCTTTGGGAGATTCAGGCCCATCTACCTTTGTAATGACTCATATAAAATCATTGCTAAAATCCTTGCCAATAGAATTAAACCGCTCCTCAGAAGCCTCATCTCTATCACTCAAGGGGGGTTTGTTAAAGGCAGACATATATTAGACAATGTCATCTAGGTGCAGGAAACTATGCATTCTAGCAATCAAAGGAAGGAGAAAGGAATGCTGGTCAAGATGGAAATGGCTAACGCCTTTGACAGGGTCAACCTATCCTTCCTCTATAGGGTCCTTCTCTCCTATGGTTTATCCCAAGAAGTTGTCAATTTGATCAAAGCTTGCACTGACAAGCCATGGATTTCTCCGCTAGTTAATGGGAGACCAACCAGTTATTTCCAAACCATGAGGGGATTTAGGCAAGGCTGCCCTCTCTCCCCTTTCCTGTATATCCTCATGGCTGATACTCTCAGTAGGAAGCTGGAAATTGATAAGGCAACTGGGACCACTCCTGGACTTAGAATCTTGAATGGGATGGAGTCGATCAACCACACACTCTTCGTTGATGATTCCTTACTGCTTGGTGGAGTCTCCAACAAAATTTCCATCTCCTTCAAAGCCACCCTTCAAGGATACTGAAGCATCTCTGGCACACTCATAAATTATAGTAAGAGTGTTGTCTATGGTTGGAATTCCAAAGAGCACGAAATCCAGAGAGTGGGACAAATCCCAGGCTTCACAGGATATGCTAGATGGGACAAAATCAATTTCCTAGGATTTCCAATTACTCTTGGAAACAAAAAGGGTTCTTTGTGGGGCGAAGTGATTAGCAAAATCAAATCAAAAATTTATTTCTGGGGTGGCCAATTGCTTACGAATGGTGGAAAGCTCACCCTTATTAAATCTGTGCTTTCATCTCTTCCAATTTATCAAGATTCTTTCCTCCTGGCGCCAAAGTCTATTACTGAGAAGATCTCCAAGATGTTGCGCAATTTTCTCTGGCAAAGTGGCAAGAGAATCAGTGGAAATTTTACTTAGTCAGTTGGGACACTTAGAAATGCTCTATTCATGATGGTAGGCTTCAGATTAGGGATCCTACCCATGCCAACATCTCCCTCGTATGAAATATTTTGTGGAAGCTCCACGCTGATCCAAATCACCCTGTCAGCTGTATGCTTGGAAAAAATATATAAAAGGCGCATCCCTTAGGCAATTGAATGCGGACAACAATAGGAGAGGAACGATAATTTGGAACCTATGGAGGAGAGGTATCACATTTTTTCAGAGTCATCTTTATCGCATCCCTGCCAATGGGAAAAAAGTCAAATTGTGGATAGACAATATTATGGGTCATCCGCCTCTTGCCAATTCTGCTACTATTAATGAGATTCAGGAATGGATGACATAATGCAGAATCATACAATTGATGAAATTTATGAGTGGGATGAGAGAGGTAACTGGATCTCATGGGCCTTTCCCAGAATCCCAGAGCACTTTCTACAACAACTAGATATTCTCAAAACAGAGTTAAGGGATGTTGCCCCGGTTCACAAGCTTGTAGTTGATTTGGGCTTGGGGCTCCTCTGGTACCTATTCTGCTGCAAGGGGATTTCTTCTTCTACAACCACAGCGTGAAAGGCTCCTCCCAGCTTCAGGGCCTAGTATTTGTTACCAAGCCATTAGATGAGGAAATTCAAACCTTTTCAAAATGATCCCCTTGAAAATGACGAAATATAGAAGCTTGACCAGGTCCTCAGTTTCTGTTGAAGGCATTAAGCATTCGTCACTCCTTGTCAGTGTACAGAGAGTGATGAACCTGCTAATATTTGTTTCCAATTGCAGAAAAATGGTGCTTCATCAAGGTTTCTCTAAGGTAGACCCTTATGATGAAAAATGAGATTATAACAGTAAGATGTAATTTACAGAGTCATTATGTGATTGGATAGAATGATTCAACTTAGACCGGGCCAGTTGTTGACATGTATTCTATGAAGTCATTAGAAAAATTCAATTTTTTTTGTCACCAAGCTGAGTCAAAATCAACTAATTTTGAGTGAACTGGCTGAGTTTTACCACACTTCTCTATAGCAGGCAAAGTAATCATCCATTTATGAGATGCAAATGTTACCATTCGAATTATATTTTTGTTTTTCAAAATATAAATTTAACATGAAGTTCAAAATAAGGCCATGCTCACAGGAAGGGCCAAAAATATCTAATGAGAATTATCCTAGAGGCCTTAAACACTCATTTTCATATATTGGACTTCCTTCCTTTAGGAAACTCATGCAAATGCTAGGTTTGGTTAAATTCCATGTTATTTTTTTCTTCATCCATGACTTTCTTCCCATAAGAAGCTTCATCTCCACTAAGAGCCTCTCTGACATTTTTTGGCTCATCACCGATGGAAAATAAAGAAAAAAACTAAAATTAGATGGCTCGTAGACATATCACTTAGGCCCCATTCACTTATGAAGGTTCCTAAAACTATGATCCCAATTTGGTTGATCATGCTCAGCTTGGAAATTTTGAATTGTCATTGATGATTGATTTTGATCTCACTGGAATGCAAAAGGAAGATGAATTTCATATTTTTCCTCCAGAATTTCTAGATTCGACATCTATAGCAGCTATTCATCTATGCTCATATAGAATCACCACAGGCTGTACTTTTGTTTTGCACTGGATTCTTGATGTTGATCTCCACGAGATTTATCCTCCTCAAAAAACATATCCTGGTTGTAGGTATGTTGATGTTCAGACAAAAAATACAACTTTTAGCCCTTGATCTACTAAGCGTTACCTTGCTATTAACGGTGGTGGATTCATACTCCTTATGAATAACCAAAAAAAGGTCAAGCAAATTGACCAATATTTTTTCAAGTTTTATCTTATCCACCTTAGCCACATACGTGCGTGTTTCACACTTTAGAAACCTAAGATGTGCAAGAGAGGGCTTATTTCCACTTCAACTTACTCATGTGTCATGTCACCCAAAATTGAACTTGTGACATATTAATCAAATAATTAGCTGCAGCAACTGCTTCATATCAAAATCCTTTGCTTAAGCTAGGATTTCAAGTTTTATCTTATCCACTTTATCCACATACATGTACATTTCACACTTAAGAAACCTAAGATGTGAAAGAGAGGGCTTCTTTCGACTCTGACTTCCTTTAGTTTCATGTGACCCAAAATTGAACTTGGTGACATAATAATCAAATAATTAGTTGTAGCAATGAATTCAACTAAAAATCATTTGCTTAAGGTAACATTCTCTCTCATGCTTCATGCATTTTTTATCAAGGTCTGATTTGGTCTCTTAGCATGGCCATCTTGCTCGAGACCATGTGGAGTTGTCTTCAGGTGTGCAATTCCCCAAGATTTTAAAAATACCTCAATTTATTGGGAGAAATACTCACCACCATTCGGGGGTTTTTTCCTCCGGCATGTGGGTGCTTCCTTATGGTTGGTTCGAGTAAAAATGACATAAAAGCAAGTTAGTGCCTATATTATTACACTAAAAGAAATAATATTTGTGGTTTTCTCCCTTTGTGGGTTTCCACTTACATTTTGTGTCTTTATGTGTATGTTGTTTATCATTTTTCTATGTGATTCATGATTTTTTTTACATATTTGATTACTAAATGAACTGAAACATTGTATATTGGTAATAATTGCTAAAATTATTCATAAAAATTATTCACCCTCCTCTTTCAATATTATACTAGATGTAGCAATGACTTCAACTCAAAATCATTTGCTTAAGGTAACATTCTCTCTCATGCTTCATGCATTTTTTATCAAGGTCTGATTTGGTCTCTTAGCATGGCCATCTTGCTTGAGACCATGTGGAGTTGTCTTTAGGTGTGCAATTCCCCAAGATTTTAAAAATGCCTCAATTTATTGGGAGAAATACTCACCACCATTGTCAAGTTATAATCTTCTTCCACACATGTAGCAAAGATTTTATTTGTAACTATTGATTTTCAAAGGGATCCTACATCCTAGAATATCTGGTATGTCCAGCATAGAAAAAGCGTTCTCATAGTTGATATTTTTTCATTAATTCTATCATGAAAATTATTATTTTTTACAAGCCTGAAATGATAATCTAATACAATTTTATTATCTGCACGTTTTTTCTGCAAGAAATGCAGTGCTGCAATTACACTTGAATAGTCATGTGAGTGATTCATTCTTTGACTATTAGCAAACCTCCATCTACTATTGTAGCACACATTGTGGATGTTGGCATTGGTGTAGGTGTTGTTGGATCTTGGTGATAGTGTTAAGCATGTAATTTATACATAAACTATTCCTATGTTGGTGTAGAGGGTGTAAAACTTTCCTCCCATAACTTTTAGAAGTTGTGCACATATCAACTGTAACAAACCTCCAGATCCCACATTGTTATTTTTTTTTTTAATTTTTATTTATTTATTTATTTATATATAAGCTTGTCAGGACTACATATTCATCATGTCCAACATATCCCGATTTTCTATTTAATATTACTCTTCTTTACCCGTCTCCTCTAATATTTTGCACCAATTTTATATTATAAGTTTCCAAAATTTTCCACCTCTACCAATGTGCTTATGCAATCTGTCTCTATTTTAGTATTTGGTTTTCACTTCTCACCATAACCAGGTTCATTGAATAAGGTTGTTTTAACCCATCCATCATCATATGGTATATCCACTACCCTTCATTCCATTATACTTCAAGTTGGAAGTGCTACGTCTTCATTAATGTCTAACTATCATTACACACTAATGACTTTCTTTTGGTGGAAAGTATTTCCATCACGTATATTTTCATATATCTATATAACCCATTGGTCCATGACACAATTAAACATACCTAAAACAATCCCTACCGAAATCAACATAGGTCACACTTACTACGGTCAACACATCAACCAAGGCATCAAACCCTTCTTTATACTCTAACCCCATTACTATCCCAATGTGTAATGAACTTGGCACTTCATAATTCATTTGATATATCACGGTTTAATGGGATTATGGTTTTATCCTTTGCATCTATACAATAATGTTATACCACAGTAGTAACATCAACGTGTCACTCATTCAACCATAGCTATATTATTTATGAGTATGGTATTTTCTTTTCTTATAGGACCATATAGAAACCCTCATTTAATTCAGGTTTTGTGGATATTTAGCACCATTTTTTACTCATACTGACATTATTCCTTGTTTTCTTAGTCATTATTGTTTAATGTATAATAGGTAAATCATATTTGATTTCGAGATTTTATTTGGGTTCAATTTTTCTTGAT
The DNA here is from genome assembly GCA_034641835.2 of Pinus albicaulis. NCBI lineage: Eukaryota > Viridiplantae > Streptophyta > Pinopsida > Pinales > Pinaceae > Pinus > Pinus albicaulis. The sequence continues at coordinate 571,508,197 of CM076572.1, forward strand.
TAGGATTTTTATAAATTCTACCCAACTCATAATTGACATGTCACGAGGAGGTTGCGACCTAGTCACAAAGTCGCAGCAAGCTGATAAACAGTCGCATGAGAGGGATGGTCACACAGTCGCAACACGTTGGAGAAGTTTCGCACGAGAGGGATGTGGCCTGTGACCTACACAAAAAAAAGGCCGTATTTGTATTCTTCATAAGCATGGATTACACTCTTTCATTCAAATTTGACATTTCTTTTGCTTAGTTGTATCAATATAGGGGGATGCAATGCATACATGGCCACAAAGTATGAATTTTTTTTTTAAGAAATCTGGATACCAACAGTGCATCGTGCAACAAAAACTTAACGTCTGAAGAAGTCCCGCTTGGGAAAGAAAGTTTAGTGCAAGAGTTAAGTGTTGAAATTGTTTCTATAGAGTCAGTTTTTGGGCATCATCATAATGGGACACGAAACTTCAGAACGCATGGAAAAAAATGATATTGGGCAAGTGAAAATTGCCTCAACAACCATATCCCAGAGGTGGGTTTGGGTCAATGCCAAATAGTACCGGGGCATTTTAAAACGAAGACTAGCACGCCTAAAGTGGGAACATACAAGGAAAAAAGGTTTCAAAAGGAAAGTACTCAGGTCCTTCACAAGGAAAAACATTTAAACAGGTCATCTTTACAAGCAGGTGGCAACAACAAGTCCAAAGGAAAAGGAAAGGAAAAAACCATTGATGATTCTGCCTTATATAGTCCCACATCCACACCTCTCACTTGGTCATTTGATCCTTGTGTGAAAGAACTGTTAAATGTAAAAAAGAGGTTGGAGGTGGTAGACGCTAAAGAGTAGGAAAGAGATTGTACAATCCATATAATTACAATCGAAAATCAGGCTTTAGCAGAAAGAAAAAAAAGTTCTGAAGGAGCAAGTGGCATTGATACAAGAAGCTCTCCTAATGGGGAAGACAGAATGGAAATGCATGAAAGCGGAGGTGAAAAACATGAAATTTGCAGTGGAGAATACAGAGGTGACAAATGCGAAACCATACCAGGATAAGGGGAAAGTAGTTGCTCAAATAGACAACCTTGAAGAGACATCAAGAGAAGAAAGGAAAGGAGATTCTGCCAAACTCTCCAAAACCTGGGCTCAAGTTATTAGCAATTCTGCTAAGACGGAAGGAGAAAAAAACACTTAGACTGACAACATGCAAGATAGAGAAAGCAAGGAAAGGAAAGATAAAGAAACAAACACAATTATTAAAGGGGTGAAATATTATGGGAAAAATGAATGTACTCTTGACCTTGCAAGAGATTTCTTGAAGTATAAGCTGCAATGGCAAGGAAAAATAGGCCAAGCATGGAGAGTAGGTAAGCTTAACAGTGAGAGAGGCAGGCCCATAAAAGTCATCATACCTAGATTGTGTGATAAAGAGATCATTCTAAATAAGAAGCATCTCTTGAGGGGTTCTCGATTTTTTCTAGAAGAAGATTTAACTATAAGACATCAAGAAGAAAGGAGGGACGAAATGAAAAATTTTAGGGTAGCAAGAGATGAGGGAAAAAAGAGAATGGATTTATAAAGGTAAATCTGTGATAGCGAAATTTGGACCCCCTTCCAAAACAAGGCAGCAAAACGATAACAAAGAAGAAGTAGCAAACTCTTCAACAAGAAATGAGGAAGTAAGGTCAGTATGGGAAAGCAGGGACAAAGACTCAACTATGAGTCTTGCATTTCAAAACAAATAACAATCAAGTCGTACCCATGTTTCCTTACGGTTAGTTTGTTGGAACTGCAGGGGTTATCCATGGAGACGAGGACCTAGGTTAGGGCCTATTGCAGAAGGTAGAGACATAATTTTCCTCATAGAAACACATGAGCATGAAGGGTGAAAGACACCTTGGTTTGAAGGGTACTGGAAGATAGTAATGTGGAACACGACAGCAGGGAATGGAAAAGGGCACAGGGTCTCATGGTATTAGTGATAGAAAAAGAAGGTCGTTTCATTTAGCTAGAAAAAGAAGACCCAAATAAGCAATTTATCTGGCTTAAAATATCAAAAAATGGAAATCACATCAGAATTGCAGCATGCTACTTTGCATCGCAAGTTTGAAAAATCTACAAAAGTAGAGGGCTTGACCACAAATACCCCTTTGCAGCCCTAAAAGAAAATATTGCAATATATTCTCAGTTAGGTGAATTCCTTATAGTGGGGGATTTCAATGCTAGAACTACAGGTGAACAAGCTAGCATTATTTGTAGTAAAGAAGACTATGACCCTATCCAGATTATAGAAGAGAGTAACCATCAATGGGAAATAGTTTCAGAGGATAAAGGCTGCAATCTCTTTGGAGAAAAATTTCTTACGCTATGTGGGGCTTTCGATTTTGTCATTTGTAATGATTTGACTAGATGGGAAAAGTCTAGTAATCTCACTTGCAACACTTACAATGGAGCAAGTGTAGTAGATTATGTAATTTTCTGACATAGTTTGTGTGAAAAAATGGAGGAAGTGTTGATTAGAGATCAAACTTGGGACTTAAAATCAGATCACAAGCCAATCTATTTAAGTCTCTCTTAGACCAGAAAGAAGCAGTTAGGGTCAAAAACTCAGTGTGTTCAACAAAATCCCCTAAAGGGTAGAATTATTTTGACTACAGAGAATTGTAATACTTTCAAAATAACGCTAGAGAGGCACTTCACGAAGGAGGAAATATCATTTAATGGCCCCCACAATCACGAATTAATACATTTAATTCAAAGCGCACTTGTTGAGTGAAAAAGAGAAAAAATTAAGAAGTCTGAAACAAATTTCTTTTCTGTTAATGCTTGGTTTGACGAGGAATGAAAAAAGGCAAGGAGAATGTGGAAGGAATAAAACAAATATAACACAAAGCTCAAAGCTTACAAGCATATATTAAGAAAGAAAAAGGGTGATTTCATGGTGTCGAGGAGAGAAGAACTAATCTTCCTTGGGAAAAATAACCCCAAATTATTCTGGAAGGAGCTCCAACTGAAAAAGGTGCAAACTGAAAAAAAAAAAAATTACAGCTTCTAAATGGTTCGACTATGCAAGACAACTGTATGAGCAAGATCCCAAGGTTGACCCTCTGACCTTGGTCAGCAAAGACACAAAACTCTTCACGGTGCAAGAGTTAGATATGGGTATCAATAAGTTGGGTGTTGGAAAAGAAAAATACTTAGTTGAACTCCAAGCAAAGTATCTAAAGTGGGGCTTAAAAATTCTTTCACCTCACATCACAATAATTTTCAACAACATCATACAGCATGGGTTCCCCACAGATTGGACAACCAGTATGGAAATACCTCTTTTCAAGAGTGGCGACGTCAATATTGCCTTGAATTACAGAACCATAATGATAAACCCCTTGTTTTCAAAGTTATTTGGAAGAATGATAGAAAATAAAATCAGCAAGTGGCTAGAAGAAAGAGATAAACATGCTAAAGGATAAGCTAGTTTTAGACCTAAACATTCCACAGTTGATAATTGTATAACTTTAAGGCACATCATTGAAAAATCTTGGGAAAAAAAGGAAGAAGTTTTTTGTTGCTTTGTTGATTTCAGAAAATCCTTTGACATAGTTCCTAGGGATAAAATTTGGTGCATAATGGAGGAACTCAGGGTTCCCAGGCATTTGAGAGCAGCTCTGCATAGGTTCTATGAAGAGGTGAACGTCAAAATTAGAACTTCAGCAGGAATTTTTGAAAGCTTTAGAAGTGATATCAGGGTCAAGCAATGTTTCCCATTGTCTCCTACCCTTTTTGGTTTATACATTGACAAGCTTGAAGAGTGGCTAAATTCGGAATGGGGTGACGGTATCTACTTGGGAAAGTTCATCATAAGGATTCTTTTGTATGCAGATGACCTTATACTGATTGTTATATCGGCTCTTGGTTTTCAAGAGCACTTACGTTACCTGGAGCATTTTTGTAGAAGGGTGGGGATGCAAGTCAATATTAGCAAAACAAAAGTAGTGGTTTTCTCTAACAAAAGAAAACATAACTAGCATGAGTTCTAATTTGAAGGAAACATTCTAGAAGAAGTTTCAAACTACAAATACCTCAGAATTGAGTTCAATAGAAATTTAAGCTGGGAGGATTGCAGAAAGAAAAGAACTATGGGGGGTTGGAAAGCATTTTATGCTCTTCAAAATAGGTGTAGAGAGGCATAGCTATGGGACTGGAAAAACACTCTAACTCTTTTTGGGCTTCTAGTGATTCTGATGATTCTCTATGATTGTGAATTATGGGCCAGCAACACAACCGAGATGCAGTGGAAACACATTTAGAAAATTTAGAAGCATTCGATTGCAAACAAATTCAAAATTAAAAGCACAGTTCCTTATGCTATCCTATTAAGTGAAACAGGGGCTGCTCCTATTGAAGCAATTGCTATGGCATGTGTCTTAAGGTATTCAAAAAAAATGATCAAATGGAAGATGGTAGATGGCCCAAGGTTGTGTTTAACGACAGATTGTGCAAAAGAAGGAAGACTTGGATGTGGAAAAATAACAAATGGTTTAGTAAATGGGGTATTTGCTTGAGCATGTGTCCAACAAATAGTAATGAGATGAAAAATTTTGTTATGAATAAGTTCCACAAAAGCACTTGGGAGAAAGATCTAGGGAGAAAGAAGAAGTAATACATTGAAGAGTTTAACCCCACTCATAATCATCAACAAAAAGCGTACATAGGAGCCAATATTTCTTGGAGATATAGAAATCTTATTGCTCAATTAAGGACTAATTCCCACCAACTCCATTGTGAAACAGGGCACTAGAAAAGGCCAAAATAAATGTGGCAGGAAAGAGTATGTATTTTTTTCTTTGCCGGAAAAGTGGAAATAGAAAAAAATTTCATCTTAGAATGCGAGGCCTTCAAAGACATCAGAGAAAATTATGCAAGTATTCTGGCAGCTAGCTCTTGGGATAATCTATTCAATGAAGATTTTGTCAAGAAGTCCGGAGCATGTATTGTAAAACTCCATAGGAAAGGACCAAATACAAGAGCCATATGGAGAAGAAATCTGTCCCATAGGCTATGTTTAGCCTTGTGGACATTAAAAATACTTTCTTTCTTTCTTTTTACACCACGTACATGATTTGTGCCTACGTGATCACACACGTTTTGAAAGGGTGTCCAACTGTCTCGTTTCGTTGCATCCTATGTGGTAACCACTGTTAATATTACTGATAGTTAATATTTTCTTGTAATTTTGGACAATGGGGATTGTTTTTGGAACCTTGAAGTTCCTCTTTAGAATTTGGTTGAGTTCTTCGGTAAGTCAACATAGTTCTAACCCAATTACCACAATTCTATGTTATTCCAGATTGTGTCGCGACACTGTTTACCTTGGTTTATTTGATATCCTCATAACATTTCGTGTATTGTAAATGCGGTTTACCTTGTTTTATTTGAAACCCTCATAACATTTCATGTATTTCCAATGCGTTGCCTGATGGGACATGACCCGTAATGCTGGAAATTTCTCCCATTTATATTAATTGATATTCCCTTCATATCTTCCGGTACAATCACACCTGGAAAATTGATAGCGCTAGTGCTATAGTGCCACATTCACTTATCTCACGTGAAGAGAGTAGGGGTAGAATTTATGGCAGGGATCAAATCCTCCAACACTAAAACATTTTTCCTGAAACCCTTGGAACTATTTATGACATTTATCATTACCGTCGCTCAAGCGCTTAACTGTTTCACAGAGCAAACTATTCTGGTTCCTGGTTTGTTAGTGATGCTAGAAGAGCATTTTGTGTTAGCCTGTTTTCAAGGTACTTCCACTCATCATGAAATCTAAAGTTCAGGTACCTCCTTTCCTTTAATATAACCACAGAGAAACATTGATAAATTTCTGCCAGAAAATCTATACAATTATTTCATTGTATACATTTCCAGGTATATCATTTTGACTATTTAGTCTTGGGGTTTACTAATGGGTCTGGCTCAGGGACCAAAATCAATGGTTCTTGCCTGGTTCTACACTTTCGTGCCTTGTGTGGTGATGCAATTTAGGGGGCTTCGACTAGTAATTTACATCTCTTTTCAATTATAGATTATATTTTCTATATGCAGATAGAAACCATTGGTATGAGATACACCATTTCCTTAAGGAGATATAGGACCATGTTTGATTCAAAAGATAAAAATAGTACATAAGTTCAAAAGAAAACTCATTCAAATTTCATCCTAGTAATTAATCTACAACTTCATTTGCTTAATTATTATTATTTTTTATTTCTTCTATGATTTTCTGGTTGGGTAGTTTGATGTTGATTTTTATTTTTTATTTTGGTAAAATCGGTTCTTGATCTGTTGGAAATGGAAGTGGTGGAAATAATGGGGCCACAAGCATCTGTTGTTGCATAATTCATATTACATTTTGGAGATACCGCCCAAGTACCAGTTGTATCCTTCTATGTTACTAGTCCCTCTGTTACTAGTGCCTTTCTCTCTAATCACATATTTCCATATTTTGTTCGCATGGCACATAGTGATGCCTTGCAGATGCACCCCATTGCAGCCCTGGCTCAGGCATATGGCTGGAAAAGAGTTACAACTATTTATTCTGATCATGAATTCCACAACGGTTCAGTCACCTCATTAAGTGATGCGCTTAGGGATATTGAGTTAGAATTAGAATATAGATCAGTCATAATGCTAACTGCGGACCAAGTAGCCATAGAAAAGGAGCTACACAACTTAATCACAAAGGAATCGAGAGTTTTCGTTGCTTATATGTCGTCTGATATTTGTTCAAAAATCTTAATGAAAGCCCATTAAATAGGAATGATGGATAATGGTTATGTCTAGATAAGCACAGATAAATTTACCAGTCTAGATAAGAAAAGGCTGAACTAAATTTCTACAACTTATTTTCATACGATGTCGTCTGGATGATAGCTCAGGAAATTTGGAATCTAGGAATCATAAACTTTAATTTCATGAAGCCCACAAGTTCTGGGCCCATTTTTACACAACTCAATGTTTTTTAGGAAGGACCACAGTTATTGACAAAGCTCTTGAATAGAGACTTTACCGATGTGAGCGAAGTTGTTCAGCTCAAAGATGGAGAAATTGTGGGTTCTACTTATGATATAGTGAATGTTGTGGGTATTGAAATGATGAAACTCATATCTCCAAACAACTTCACTGTGGTGCATCATCGTCGTCCAGCCCCAATAATACAATCGATGGATAACCTATACAAGCAACTAGACTCCTCTGCTGTCCTAAAATAAAGAGCCACAAAAGAGAGACTTCTTCATTTCTCCAACAGAGGTTTTAGGCCTCAAACCTTTAGGGATAAACCATATGTGATTCCTTGAAAGAAAAATATGACCCTTTGATCCTTTGCCTTTCCATCTCCTTCATTGGTTCTGCTAAAAAACCCAATGAAACCCTCCAGCCCCAAAATAAAATAAAAAAACCCAAAACCCTTTTTGTTTCATAGGCTTAACACTCCTCCACAAGTCTGATAATTCAGAGTGATATCACTTGTTGAATTCATATTGATAAGGTGCGTTGAAGTGTCTCTATATAGTATTTTGGAGAGTTTGAATTAGGCAGTCGAACTATACTTTTAGGAGGGAAAATATTTAAATTTCAGATTAAAAATATGGAGTCAAAATAGACCCATATGACTTCCTTTGAGTTTGGAAAGATTATTTGAGCTAAAATATACCCATCACTTATTTTGCATCCCTACATAAACCTTATGGTAAAATATTGATCCAAAAAGAAATTTATGGAATTCCCTTAATAATAAAAGAATTCCTTTTAATAACTATTCTTCCAACCACATCATCATGCCATTGGAATTTCCACACCAATATTATTCCACCTCAATAGCCCTTGGGGTTTTGGAGCACATTAAGAGGCTTGGACCTTAGACCAAGAATATCTCTCAAACTGTGAAGACTCACAAGACGCTCCACATACCACCAAAATTTACATGATGAGGAGAATCCAATAGAGATAATATCTGAGGAAAACTTATTAATCTGCATAATCAAAATCCTCAGCAAATGTAGGGCGTTATCACCATTCAAGGAATCCAAACCCTAGAGCTAGTATTTCATCAAGCTACATCATCATGTGGACATCATCAAGTTGCATCATCATCCCCTACATCATCTTCATCACTTAGATACATGAATTCCAATTGCACTCACCTTGACATTAATGATAACATACTAAAAAATCTCCCCCTTTTTCATTGATGTCAAAACACCTAGCATGACAAGGAATGTTGCATCATGCATCTCCCTATCTCCCTTGATTCTTCCAAGATTTTCTCCCGCTTTGACATTAATGTAAAAGGGTGGCTGAAACACCCTTGATGATATCTCCAAGTGATGTGGCTCCCCATGATAACATGCTTACATGTTGACTCATCTCTACAAGCTCCCCCTGACAATGTGATTTCTGGCTACATCATCTCTTCCATTATATAGGATCCCCTTGTCTCCATATTTATGATATTAGAATTATGCAAGAATTAATTGTGAAACTCTTTTTATCTACCAAACCCTAGTGGCATTGTATGTCTGCATGGTGAATGATTTTCCTTCCCGTTTTTTTGAAGTCCACATCAAGCCACTTCTATAATCTCATGAAAAATTTCCAAAATTACGACATAGGTAGCACTTTACATCTGGTCTGAGTAATGGAGAAAAGGTGTTTTAAATTCTATTGTTAAGGGAATATGGGATTCTATCTTATTTTCTAGAAAATATCCCTCTAGGGATTTGATAAAAACTTCTACCAACACTCCTACTATAATCCTTGCGCTCTCCATCTCCATGTCCAAAGTTAGAACATGCATAACAATAACCATAAAATGTTCTTGCATGCTTGGGTGTATGGGGTGATGATCTCCTAAATTTGTCTCACCCTTTAGAAAGGGTTTGCTTCTCTCCACTTCTAAATTATCTTCTATGATTTGGCATGTTGAATTCATCATCTTCACATCTTGAGGCATTTTTCTTCCTTCTTCTGGTGTTTGTTGAATTGTGCAAATATTTGACTTTGGGCTTCTCTTCATTTTTTCCGTGAGGCTTCTTTTCTTATTTGACAAGTGGCTTTTCTTCATATTTGACATATTCATCCTTGCATCATGAGGACTCACCAACATATCTAAGACCTGTCTTGATAAGTGGTGATTTTTGGCAATTGAGAATGTCATCCAAGGCCTGTGAAATGCTCAACTTACAATTAAAATTTTCCACATCTACTCTCAAGGTGATGATTTCCTATTCATGTTTCATGCAATCCTCTTCCTTTTGCTTCAACTGACTTCTTAAGTCTTCCTCAATAATTCTGGCTTCTTCAAGTTCCCTCTTCAAGGAGGTGATAAGTTCCTTATCATGCTTGATCCATTTATTTGGCTTTTAAATGACTTCAAGAGTTTGAGATATGAAACATCTTCAGAAAAAACTATAAATATTTTCCTTTAACTTCCCCATCTTCGATGTTATGGATCCACCTTTAAGAGATTAAAATTCCAATGAAGGACCTCCTTCGATGCAAATTGTTGGAATTATTGAGAGGGGAGTGAATAAGTATTTCCCTAACTTTTACACAATTGGTTGGTTTCTCTTTTAAAGATTAAGAGCAATGACAAAAACATAAGACACCATCCGATCAAATACTAGTACACATGATATGTTTCTCAAAAATATTTAGTTATGTATGGTGTACATACAAATTTACTAGATAAATCTCGAAAGAAGCACAAAAACCCCCAAGGGTTTTACCAGCAAGCTGGAAGGAAACCAATTCTCCTTGAATGGTTTAGTCTCTCGTACTAGGGATAATGAACCAACTACAATCAAGTTGCAGCTTCTGTCCCTGCACTTCACTACCACTGTTATCCACTGTTACTAATACTGTTGTCCATTGTTACCACTTCTTCCATTGTTGCTACTGTTGTTTCCATCCTTATTTTTTCCACTGTTATTGCACCAAATTTCTATAGTCACTACTGCTATGATTTTTGTTTCTACCACCACTACTCCATAGTCACTTCTCCTACCACTCCTCCTGCACTTAATCACCTAAAACCTCTATGTTGGCTCGTCAATATGATACTCAACTTATCGAGCTCTCTCAATCATCAATGTCAAGGTTATTTTCGTATTTATCATTGTCATTATCTCTTTCATTTCAAACAAATAAGTCATGTCATATCATTGACAATATAATTGTTGCTTCCTAGTTCAACAATAACTCCACTGGTGCTCCTCTTTAATCGTTTTTTCCTATAGCATCTCTGTTCAAACAAACTTGAAGTCTCTAGTCAACTAATATCAAACATTGGTCAAATGCATCTGGGAAAACTTGCCTACTATTCTTTGTTTCACACATGTCAATTAGAACTACACTTTAAGTGTGATTATGCCTCAACTCTAATAGATTAACTTATGATAGGCCATAAGAAAATGGCACCTCAATCAAGCTTCATATATGTGTTAAATAAATGTCTCACTCAAAATGTTGCTTTATGTGAATTGTAACCACAAACCAAAACTCCCTTAGAGATTCAATCTTATAGTCATGATAGAGAAGACACCCATGATATTTGTATGAAGTTTGTTCTCGGTTTAGTTCTTTGAGAGGTCTTGGATCATCTAATGAAAGGTCTTTAAACCACCTAAACTTCATGTTTAAATCTCCTTGGAAAGGTGTGAAAATAGGGTCGTAGACATATGAAAACTTAGTTATTCCACATCATCAAAAGCCTCATATTGATACAAGAATGCCTAACATTCTTCAAGCCAACATACTTCTAAAGAGAGAATGATACATTGTGATAAAAGGGGCAAATCTAGATTTATGCATATAAGCAAGAGGAAGGACATAAAAAGTTTCACTTTATACCAGCATGACTGATTTTGTCATCCAAGAGCCCTATGTGGAAATGCATATTTGTCATAGTCTTCTGAGTAGGTCCAAATAACCACAATAGAGGATGTATCAATTTCTAGCATCATGTGTGCAATCTTCAGGGGTTGGCGATATGGTTTAAAGTCATGAATCCAAACTACTCCATATATATATGAAGCCCTAACAAGCTTATTAGTCATAAAACTCTATTAAGCATATCATATCTATTTTTATAACACAATAACAACAATATTCCCAACAATTCCAATAAGGTGGATGAATTTGTGGGCTAACCCAAAGTTTCCTCCATTATGTCACAAGGCTTGTACACACTTTGTACATCATCTATGTAAAAAGTATAGATCCATCTTAACCATAGATCTAATAAGAGTTGAGAGAGATCAAATCTCTTGAGGTGCAAACTTCTTTTAGAGTGTAAAACTTAATAAAAAGTTTTCACCTCGATATATTTTTTATCCCTCTGGAAGCTTGATATATCTGTAGTTAATATATATATCATGTGTGATTTTTAATTGTTTGAATTGTATTTTTGAATATATAAAATTGATTTAACTTCTTCAAAATTTTCTTGCACATTTGGATTGTGTACACTAAAGAACTTGAACTTGCAATTCCAACACATCTTTGCTAGATTTCAAATAAAATTAACCTAAAAATATACTCTTTTTTCCATTTTTTTTTTTTGTAAATTAGGTGGGACCTCACTATTTTCTATTTATAATTATAGGACAGGCTACAAAATATAAAATTCATACTGTGGCCTCAACCTGCCCGTAGGAAACCAGGTCTGTTGGCCATCTAAATGCATGGAAAGCATCCCAAAATTGAAATTGTCACATCCTTCTATATGCCGCATTAACTATCTGTCCTACTACTGCAATGTGTTCAAGTTTATGACATAGAATAAGTTCATATACTTTCAAAAAATACATAGAAACGAAATACTATAAAAGCTAGCCATCTAATGAGGAAACTGGAGCTAGGTCCTTCACATTTGACCCAGGCATGTCAACTTGCTGCATCTGCTGGAGCAGCTTCTCCATGCGGCCTACCCTGTCATCCATTCTCTGAATGCGGTCGGTTGCTTGGTATTGTGTAATTTTAATATGCTGCAGCTGGCTTTGGATATCTTCAAACAGGTCTTGGAGGTGAGGTTCTACCTTTGGCTGGCTTGCTTTGACATGAGCAGGCTGAAAACTCTGCATGGCTTTTGCTAGAAGACATTTCACTATCTAGTATGTGTGAATAGTTTGATTGAAAAGGGTGAGTTGACCACGGGTGTTACCAGGGTCCGTGATGAATTCTAGAATTTCAGCTTCAGTTTCATTGTCCTCAAGATCATTCTGAATGTCTCTTTCCCATCCACGTATTTCTTGGCGGATAATTGAGGAATTACCCATTATGTAATTAGCTACAAGGTTCTCCAGGTGTTCCTGGTTTGTTTTTCGGCTGCGTTTCTTTGGAGCATGTTCCAATTGAACTTTCTGTTTTCCCTTGGCAGTCTCAGAGCGTAAGCTGCGCTTCCCCATAGTTGGCGGACTCCTATACAGTAAAACAAACAGACAGGTTGAAATAGTAAGGAGGATGGGACCGGTGTTTAAATCTCCCTTGTTTGCCTTGTGTGAATATGTAATTCTGTTTTCTGAAGAGCAATGAAAACAGCTCCTAAGAAACAAATGCAATAACCTATACAGAGGGATAGATTTTCTTTCCATTTTAAATAAAAGTGACCAAGAAATAAACTTAAAGAAAAGACCACAATATAAAATTGTGAGACTATTTAAAATGTTATAACTGTAATTTTTTTTCAATTTCTTTATATAATGTATATATAGTTTTTTTTAATCATATTTATGAAAATATAATGTATACATAATATGTAGTTGATATTTAAATATTTTACTTGAAATATTTTATTAATGGATTATGTTGTCCACATTAAAATGTTTTTCTGTTATTACTTTATTTTTTAATACATTTCAATATTGCTGAACTTTCTATGTTAAAATATTTTATTTATGATCTACATTAATTTTCTTTTATTAATAATATTTTAAACAAATTACGTATCTTCTTTATATTGGGCTGTAAAAATTACACATCTACCTCATATTGGGCCGTAAAATGAACCTTGAACTTGTATAGTAGTTCACCATTCCACAATTGGTAAAATTTTCATAAATATAAACGACAATTTCCATAAACTAAAATTAAGTTTTAAATGCTATTCCCTCATATTACACTGTAAAATAAACCTTGAGCTTGTATTCACCATTTCACAATTGATGAAATTCTCAATAAAATATACAACAATTTCCATAAACTAAAATTAAAATTAAATTTTATATACTAATTTAAAAAACAGAAACTAAAACTAAAATTAAAATGTAAATTTTTAACATCCTAAATACTAATACTGGTTATTCATTAATTTCAATACAACTTAACTTATTATTCATTAGTCTCTAGTAGTTCTTCAAAGCTCTACTTATTTACATAGCTACTTAATGTCATCTTTCGATAGAAAGTGGATAATATCTCATTATTAGTGAAGGGGGAAAAATTCAAATTAACATGACACTGCTTAAAATGCCAAAAATGGCAAACATTCACATAGCTACTTAATGTCATCTTTCCATAGAGGGTGGATAATATCTAATTATTGATGAAGGGAAAAAAAAATTCAAAATCCATAACACGAGATTAACATGACACTGCTTAAAATGCCAATCATTCAGTTAAAATAAATATATAATTATTTATATGTGAAATAAAGAAATGAGAAAAAATAGATTTAAAACAATTAATAAAAACTTAGACACCTGTAATTTTTTTTAAGAAGTTACAGCTCTGCAGGTTATCCTTGTTTATCTCTTGCCATTGTCCCTCTCCAGTGCAATAGGCGTTGGGAACCGTGTGTCACTTCTCTTTATTTTGTTCAGACATGGATGTCACATATTAAAATATAAGAATATAATTTTCGCTTTCGATTGATTAGTACATTCGAAAGCATCAAATTTCTGTAATTCAATATAACACTGGCAACCAGTGACCGGCCATAGAACTTTTCAGGCTTGAAATATGAAACATCTACGGCCACATCAGCTAGTGTTGTTTGTCCACACTAAACAACCACTTTGTCTTTTGTTGGATTTTACGAGCCAACGACCGTGTGCCAGTAAGCCCTTCCTCCTACCAAATACTGTGGTGCCCTTCCTCCTATCAGTGGTGTTTTGAAAAAGATAGAGAGTAACTAGACATGAGGGGATAGGTACATAGAAGGTACAAAAGGCAGGGAGGAATTAACAAAGCAAAAAGATCATAGGAACGTGAAATAGATAGAGTAATTCCTTAGGATGGTAATAAGGGGATGATAGTAAGAATAAAAAACCATAGGGGTATATGTGGAGGAGGTTAACCAAAATTATATAGTAATTTGAACCAATAATTTCAAAGAACCGAGAAATCCATACATATTAGGAATAGAATGCATTTAGATAAACACCTTTAGATAGCAATGGAACTGTTTCCACAAAATAATCACAGAATAGGGAAAGGCTCAGCTAGGTTCCATGAATTATAATAGAACGTGGTCAAGGAATTAACGGTGTAGAGGAGGAGAGGGAGTCCTATCAATCATCCTTCCATAATGTAGTGATGTGTGGCCATCTAGATGATATATTCTACTTTGATTTATGATGTATCGTTTTTTGATTAACACATTCAATTGTGTATTTTTTTATTCATGGTGTTTTCATGATTGAGGATCATGGTTAATCTATGGGAAAGGTTGAATATAATTTTTAGAATGTATGGAAAGGATCATCAATTTTTCTTTTGTATCCAAAATTGCTAAGCAATCTACTTCTTGGTTTTGGCATTAAGGGATTTAAAAGCAAGATACCTTGCCAAAATTTCTTTTTCAAGTTTTATTCAATCCATTATGGATGCTAGTTGGTGCTTCCAAAGTGCTCTATTTAGAGGATGAGATTTATGATTAAAGATGTATCTCCAAGTACTATCATTATGGAAGAATTAATGTTATTAGCTAACTTAAGAGCTTAAAGGAGTGTATTAGCTTCTTAGTGTGATTTGTTGAGATTCAACAAGATGATGAGCTTAGTGAAAAGAGTCGCCTTCACTAAGTGGGCCCGCAGGCTATTCTTGGTGCAAGTCTATTTTTAGACATGGTTATCATATTTCAGAAGTTGCAGGATGCTATTTGTGGATGGTTGGTCAAGTTGAAAAAATAGATGAAATTCTATTTTTAGAATATTGGGCGAAGTCTATTTATAGATCGTCGATCTAAAAATAGAAGTGTCGATTATTATTAGCTCTTAATAATAATCCGACAATAAACAACAACTTATTCTCTTGGAGCACTTAATTTCAGTGCACAGATTTGGAAAATCAGTGGGCTGAAGGAATTATGCAATTCCTAGGGTTTAATGGTTGTTCATGCATGGAGGACTCAGTTAGAATTGAAGTGGCAAAGTTATGATAGAGTTGGAAGATTAGTTCATGGAGTTGTATTCAGTTTAACTCAGTTAAAGTGAGTTAGACTTAGTTGAGTTAGTTGTATCTAGTATAACTGAATGATATACTAGTGAGAGAGGAGTGAATTAATTAGTTAATTAATTCACAAATAATAACTCATTAATCAAGTGAACAATACAACAGTTAACTATAGTGCATGTCAGTTCCAGTGGAGACCCAATGGAAAGATAGGTGAAAGGGCAAGATGGACTATCTGTTGTGACTATAGTGATGCATTGATTGCATCACACACACATTGGAGTTGCCAATGAGGATTGCACAATCAAGGCAAGGGTATTTCGAATTCATTCAGAGCTATTCTTCAGCAGGGATTGCGCTGTGGAGGCAGGCTAGCAGGAGGGCAGTAATCGGTGCATGGATTTGTAGATTTCTTCTGATTAGTGTGTGATGATTGATTGTACTGAGAGCTTGATGTACTAAGCTTTGTATGAGATTGTTAAATGATCTCCATGATACATAATATATGATAGTTGGGGTTTTCAGCTTCAGGCCTTCCCATTAAACAATTGTGTTATGTGCGATTGTTTTTATTTATGCTTCACACGTGTTTAATTTTCCGCAAAAGATTAACACTAGAGTGATTCTGTATTTTGCAAGAAGTTTAATATTGTGAGATCAAGGGAATCTGGATGTATGCATGCTTAGTGTATACTAATTTTTACATGATTTGAGGCTATGTAAATGTGTACATTATTTACCCTAAGGTTTCTAGGGTTTCCCACAATTGCAACCCCCAAAAATAATAAATAACATTACTACTTAATTTCATAATTTTTTTTTCTTAAATACATTATATTAAAATATAAATTAAACAAAAATTAACTACTATAAGTTTATTTAATTAAAATTTAATTACTTTTTCAATTTAATTTAATAAAATATCTTATAATCAAATTCAAATTGTTAAAATATCAAAATTTAATCCTTTACAAATATATATTTAAAATTAACCAACATAAAAAATTGTGTTCATAATTTGTATCCAGGTATTTATCTATATTATTATTAAATATTCTCAAATATTTCCTTTTAGAAATTACATCAACCATAAATAAATATCATACTCATATTTAAGCTAAAATTTGTTGGATATAGAGGCCTACTTTTTATAATGAGTTTCATTGAAAGATAGATAATCCAAAATCTAAAATTTAAGGAGATATCATTAGATTCTTGGTTGTTTGTTGTGAAAGATGATAACTCTAACTTGAAAGCTAAAAACTTGAATGTAGAGGTTTACTTTTTATAATGAGTTTCATTGAAAGATAGATAATCATATCATTAGATTCTTTGTTGCTTGTTGTGAAAGATGATAACTCTAACTTGAAAGCTAAAAACTTGATTGTAAAATTTTATTGTTAAAATAATATACTTCTACCCAAAATATTCAATAAAAACTTAACCTTGATTTGTAAGATCTTATTGTTAAAGATAAAATAGTCTCTTTAATAGTCCTGCCCCCAAGAGAATATTTTTATGAAAAATTGTTGATAGAAGATTAAATATACAATGTTATCATGAATCATACCACGTATGTCATGACTACTATCTTCTCATGGCAGTTTTGGGTTGAAAGAAAATGCAATTGGAACGATAAACCCAAATTTTTAAAGATTTCTATGACTCATTGGTTGTATGTAATTGAATTATTCCTTTAAATTAATTTACTTATCTAGTTTACTTTAGTAATGCAGCCCACCATACTTATCTAGACTAAAGTTACTTTTGATATAAAGTACCTTTCCCTTAACCATTATCACCTAGCCTACAATTATCACATATAATACACATGAAAAAAACATAACAAGATTCGTGATATACCAAAACCAATGCGTAAAGTAAAGTTGAGCTTTTGGCACCGTATAGCAATGATAATTTGGGATTTTGACACCATAAAAACGCATTTAATATTTCTTTTATTAGTTTGACCAAAACCTTTTCAACATATCATTGTAAAAAGTAAGAAAGTATAAACACCTTTCCTTTTTCTTGAAATCAATAAATGTGATTTGGGTGTTTGTTTTCCACTCATCCATTGTTTGATGCTTCACTATGTATATGAATCCTTTCAAGTCTCATTTTTTTGGGATAGTTTTGAGAAAAATAAAATTATGGTGTTTTGGGAATAATATTTAGAGTATAATATAATATTTATTTGAATACAATAAAAATTATGATTTTTTAGGTATTTAAACAAAATGATAAAAAGATAAAATATAAAGAATTGGAAGTTTTGATGTTAAAT
Organism: Pinus albicaulis; assembly: GCA_034641835.2. Taxonomy (NCBI): domain Eukaryota; kingdom Viridiplantae; phylum Streptophyta; class Pinopsida; order Pinales; family Pinaceae; genus Pinus; species Pinus albicaulis. The sequence goes on from CM076572.1 coordinate 571,525,930, forward strand.
TTTCCATAACTAATGACTAGTAATTATAGATATTCAAACACAATGATAAAGAGATAAAAATACAAAAGATTTAAGTGTGGAAGATCAAATAATTTTTCAATGTGATAAAAATACAAAGATTTAAGCTTGGAAAAACAAATAATTTTCTGATGTGGCTATTAGTTCCAATAATGGTAGTTTGTGGCACGGTAATGGTTTAAGTATAGACTTGAATAACCTATCACAACACCACTTTATTTTCTAATATTTAAGTGTAAATTTGGGAAATGATGCTAGTGAATTTTGAAAGGAAAATACGTTTAAGTTTTTTAATAACTATAATCTTTCAATATGCTTTTATAATTTTAGAAAATGTACAGAAAGCTTCAAATCTAAGATGAATGCAATGGATTTGTTTCTAATCATCCCACTAGACAACAACTATTAAGAGTAGAGCCTATACTAGAATATCACAAAGATAAGCTTCTTAATTTCTTGGAAACAAGTCTAGATTTTCTTTATGGAAACAACTAGTTTTTCACTACAAGGTCATTTCTAAAAGGTAAAAAGTTCAATATAGATTCATGATTGGACATTTAGATATAACTCCATAGGATGGAATAGCAAGATTGTTTTTTTGATCTTGTTAGTGTCAAAATTACAAGAGAGAAAATTTATTGAGATAAGCATTAAATCAACCAACAACAAATCAAAAAACATAAACACAATCTTTTATCCTAGAAAACCCCAATTTTGGAAAACCAACAAACAAAATTCTAGTAATGGATGAAGTAAGCCTTCACTACTCACCTCCCTTGGCCTACTTACAATGAACTATTTCCAAGCCTTCTGAAGACTTCATTACATGTAATCTGTGGGCACAAAAGCATGGGAAACGAAAACCATGTTCCCAAAACCACATTGTAAACCAAGTAGCTTTGACTCTTCCATTGAGTCAAGTTTTACCTAACAATCCTCTCTTAAAATTTGACTTGAGGTTTCTTTTGATTAAATCTAACCAAACAAGAAACCTGTTCACCTCTAGGCCCTAGCCGGCTTAGATTTTATATCCAAAGTATCGAATAATTTGGCATGTGTTCCCATCACCTAGGTCTAACTCTAGATTTTATTGGTAATTCCCTAAAGGTACACATGTGAGGAGTTACGCCTATATACCCATTTACATACAATTAAAAAAAATTGACTATATATGTATATATTCAATTCTTTTGTCTAGACACAAACAATGATTATCTAGGCTGATGCTCTACTCTCTTCTTTAGATCCTTAGTGAATGTGGCACCGACTTTAGCTTCTATAATACTTTATAGCAACTATTACATAACCTCGAACTCCACATGATAATCAAAGCTCTTTAATGAATGTTAGCATGTCAAGTCTTGAGTCTCTGTAACATAGTAGTCTTTAAGTGTGACTTTTTGGACTTTACGACAAATTTATGGCCAGAATATGATGAAAAAAATGTGGCCAAATCTTGATTTATGTTGTTTAAACTGCTTTTTTTTACTGCATAATTGGATTCATCAACCTCAAAAAAACCTAGAGAAATTAGATTATGAAGAGTTCACATGTAAGACTTGTGTTTTCAGTAAATCTTAATTAGATTATGAGATGGGAAAATAAACTAGGAAACTTTCCAAAAAATCGTACTTAAAGAATACTTTCTAAATAACCCCATATTATTGCCCACACATCAACTTATGATTTCAATAAATCCGTGCTAGATATAAGACAAATTAAATAGAAAAATAAACCATAAAACTTTCTAGAAAATCACATTTAAAGACTACTCTCTATACTCCACAAAACTCCATAAGTACATGTTAATGCCCACGCATCATCACTTTTGTGGAACTTTACCTAGGTTTACCTTCATGGGTTTGATGCCATACCCCAGAGCCACACTTTACATGGCATGACTTGCATCCATTGTTCCTCGTAGTCCTCACAACAATTGACGATGTAGTTGACTAGGTCGTTGACAAATCGCAGATCCTAGAAGCAACAAAAACCTGGCCTCAAGTCCCATGGATCCAACTGATAGTTGAAATATGCATTCTCTCTTAGATTGTTGTTGGAAATTATTCTCAACAACCGTAGTAAATGAAATGGCAGCAACCATACCTCAGTTAATGTTTTGCAGGTTGCGGATTGCGTGTGCAGAGAAGGACAAGTTCTAAGCAAAGGACAATTACCCATTCCGAAACAGATTAAATAAATCAAAGTCAAATAGAAGTTAATACACATTTATTAAATGAGCATGGGAAAATATTTAATCCGCAAGTTATGTTTAACTCATGCAAGTTCTGTAATGTCCAGTAAATGATGTCTGCCCATGCTTTGTATTAAATTTGGTCTGTCATGAATTAAATGTCTTAGATATATATGTGTTTAGATTTTACATGTAAGGTTAGAGTGAGCAAGATAGATAGTGTTGTGTAATGTGGCAATGTAAGTTTGGAAGACAAGTGGAGAAAATCATGGAGTGAATTTTGGTGGGTGCGTGAAAACAATTTTTACCATGTGTTACTCTGCAACCCTAGTGAATGTAATCCAAGTAAGAAGTCTTGTTTTACTTGTGAAGGAGCCACAACCTCCATATATTAATGTATTTCATGTGTTGAAGTTTTAATATAAAGTTTGGTTAGTTGCGATCTAGTTCTGGAAATTTCACCTATGTGTTTTACCGCAACACTCTATTTTACTCTATTTCACCGTGAGTAAAATTAGTTGATTATATTTGCTCCTCTCTATAGTTGTGATTTTAATCTCCGCCACTCTGTATTGAAAAGAGGATTCATATGATTTGATTTCTGCAACTTTATGGTATGGATTAAGTGAGTTCCGCAACTCTGTGTAAACTTCAGTAAATGTGTTGTCTTGGTTAAAGTAATTTCCGCAACTATGTGTGAACTCCGTGTGTTGAGGGAAAAGCATTATTCCCCTATGTCTTTTAATATTTCTAACATGGTATCAGGGTGAGTTTAAAATCTCAGTAAAAGATAGTGTTTTTACTGAGAAGTTAAAAGGAGTTATGAAAATTTTCGTGGAACATATTCTCCAGTAGTGAGGAATTTTTCACGCAGTAAGAAAAATTTTACAGAGTGAGAAAGTTGTTTACACAGTAAAAATGGCAGCAACAAACACAAGCTTGAATAATCCACAAATACCACAGCTCAATGGAAAAAATTATGATTATTAGGCCATTGCAGTGAGAGCCTTGTTTGCTTCACAAGATATATGGGAGTTGGTGGAACAAGGTTTCCAAGAACCAGCAGATGCAGCAACATTGACTCCTTTGACAACAACAGAAATAGATGTGTTGAGAGATAACAAGAAGAAGTCCCTCTTCTATCTCTTTCAAGAAGTGCATGAGAGTATATTCCCAAGGATTGCAGCAGCAACAAGGTCTAAGGAGGCATGGGATATTCTCAAGACAACCTACCAAGGCATGGAGAAGGTGAAGATAATAAAGCTACAAATGTTGAGAAGAGACTTTGAAACTCTCTATATGAAAGAGTCTGATAACATAGACTCATTTTTCACACATGTGAATGGGTTGGTTAACCAGATAAGGTCTCATGGAGAGACACTTGAGGAAAGGAAAATAGTGGAGAAAAACTTGAGAAGTCTACTCTCAAGATTTGATGTCATAGTAGTGGCAATAGAAGAGGCAAGGATCTCTCACAATTTTCACTGTATGAGCTTTGTGCATCCCCGATGTCTCATGAACATAGACTGAACAGAATAGTGGATTCCTCATTGGAGCATGCATTCAAAATGCAGATGTCTTTTGGTCAAGGTAGAGATCGAGGAAGATCAAACTACCGAGGAAGAGGAAGAAGCCCACACAGAGGTGGAAGAAGCAGCCCTGCAAGCACAAGTGGAAGGGACAGCAATCAAAATCAAAGTGAAGGCTCAAGCCAGAGTCAAGCACATGGACAAAGGTATGAAAAATCCCAATTCCAATGTCATTATTGTAAAAAGTATGGGCATTATGCCAATGAATGTAGAAAGAAACAAAATGACATGATTAATAGGAAAAATTCAAATTTTTCAAAAGAAGATAAGAACCAGAGTAATGTGCTTCTAACATGTAATGTAGCACATGAAAAACAAGATGACGTATGGTTTTTAGATTCAGGTTGTAGTAACCACATGACTAGAAACATAACAATGTTTTCCAATCTTGATGAGAATGTGAAGTCTGAAGTGACAACAGGGACTGATAGAAAAGTCTCTCTCATGGGAGAAGGAAGAGTGTCAATATTGACTAGGAAGGGAGAAAATAAATTTGTGCTAGACATATATTATGTACCTGGCCTAAAATGTAATCTTCTAAGAATTGGACAACTCGTGAACAAGGGCTACAATGTGTTTTTTAAGAATGATGTGTGTATTATCATGGACATACCTCCAAGTAAAAGGGTCATTGCAGAAGTACATATGACAAAGAATAGGATGTTTCCTCTCAAGCTCAGAACAAACTTGAAGGAAGGAGGTGTGGTAGCAACGGTCACACAAGAGGTCTTTCAAGAAGAAGTGAAAGACGAAAAATGGTTATGGCATTTGAGATTTGGACATCTCAATTTTGGAGGTTTGAACCTCTTGCATAGAAAAGGCATGGTAAAGGGATTACCACTCATAGAAAAACTGGACAGCCTATGTGAAGGATGCATCTTGGGAAAACAACATAGAGAAGCATTCCCAGCAGGGAAGAGTATAAGGGAAAAGGCACCCTTAGATATTTCCACTCAGATTTGTGTGTACTAATGCAAACACCATCTTTAGCTGGCAGCCATTATGTTTTGACATTCATAGATGACTACACAAGGAGGACATGGGTCTATTTTCTAAAATAGAAAAGTGAAGTGTTTGAAAAGTTATGTCACTACAAAGATCTTGTTGAGAAGCAGAGTGGGAAGTACATCAAAGTGTTGAGAACTGACAGAGGTGGAGAATATATCTCGTACACAAGCAATTTACCACAAGGTACACACCATAGCAAAATGGTGTTACGGAAAGGAAGAATAGGACCATCATGGACATGGTCAAAAGCATGTTGAAGGAAATTTTTTTTCCAAATGAGTATTGGGCTGAAGTTGTCAATTGTGCAGCGTATATTTTGAATAGATTCCCAACCAAAGCTATTATGAACAAAGTTTCGGAAGAGGCATGGAGTGGAACAAAGCAGTTTGTCACTCACATGAAAGTATTTGGATATGTGGCATATGCACATGTCCCAGATCAACTAAGGAAGAAATTGGACAATAAGGGGAGAAGTGTATCTTTGTTGGATACAGTGATGAGTCCAATGCATATAAACTCTATAATCCATCCACTAAGAAAGTTATAATCAGTAGAGATGTGTAGTTTAGTGAAGAAGAAGCTTGGGATGAAAGCTTAGGGAAGACAGTGAATGTGAAGACATGTGTGTCTCACAAAGAGCAAGAGGAATGCACAGCAGCAACTAATTCCTCCACGGTGGCTCCTCCTCCACCTACACAAGCACAACAGAGCACACCACAAGCTGGAAACAAAACAAAATTGAGAAATCAAGGAAGTGCTTCTCCAAGCACACCACAGAGATCAGAAACTCGCTTGAGTTCAAGTGGAACTCCAAGCACACAAAGAAGACCAAAATTCAGAAATATAAGTGAAATATATCAGCAAGATGAAGCTGATAGCAGCGCTAGTATAAATTCTTTATTTCCATTATTTTGTCATGTAGATGACCCAATCCATTTTCAATATGAAATCAAGGAAGAGAAATGGGTTGCGGCAATGAATGAAGAGATAAGTGCAATAGAAAAGAATTACAAATGGGAATTAGTGGACCTTTCGCAAGGTAAAGAAGTCATTGGAGTGAAGTGGGTCTATAAGACCAAGAGCAATGCTGAAGGAAAGATTGAAAGGCACAAAGCAAGACTTGTTGTGAAAGGTTACAAGCAACAGCATGGAAGAGACTATGCGGAAACATTTGCGCCAGTCGCGAGGATGGGGACATTGTGTACATTGTTGTCAATTGCAGTGCAACATAAATGGAAAGTCTATCAAATGGATGTAAAGTCAACATTCTTGAATGGAGTGCTGAAAGAGGAGGTGTATGTTGCGCAACCTCCTGGCTATGAAATAGAAGGCCAAGAACATAAGGTGTGTAGGTTGTGGAAAGCTCTCTATGGGCTAAAGCAAACACTGTGTGCATGGTATAACATGATAGATGCATACTTGATGGACAATGGGTTCGACAAATGTGACGGTGAACCTACAATATACATAAAAGAAAATGACAATAAGATTCTTATTGTATTTTTGTATGTATATAATATGATTTTTATAGGCAGTGATGATTTTCTCATCGCTGATTTCAAAGGAATCATGAAAAGTGAGTTTGAAATGACTGACTTGGGGTTGTTAAGATATTATTTGGGCATAGAAGTAAAGCAAACAGAAAATGGAATTTTTATTTCTCAAGAAAATTATGCAGCAGAAAATTTGGAGAGGTTTAATATGCAGAACAGGAAGCCATCTCCAACTCCAACCATCATGGGGTTGAATTTGAGCAAGGAAGATTGCAGCAACAATGTCAATCCGACATTATACAAGAGCATGGTGGGTAGCCTAATGTATTTGACCACAACTAGGCCTGATATAATGTATGAAGTAATTTTGGTGTCGAGGTTCACGAAGACACCCAAGGAGACACATTGGCAAGCAACGAAAATAATTTTAAAGTATGTCAATTGAACAAACGAGTATGGCATTTTGTACTTTGCAACTGATGATTTTAGGCTGGTTGGTTACACTGACAGTGATTGGGCAAGAAGTTTTGATAACAGAAATAGCACTATAGGATATGTTTTTCATTTGGGTTCGGGAGCCATTTCATGGGCTTCCAAGAAGTAGCCAATAGTGTTATTGTCAACAACAAAAGCTGAGTATGTCGCCGCAACAGCAGTAGCGTGTCAAGCAGTTTGGATGAGAAGGATGTTGCGGGATTTATGTCATGAACAAGATGAAGCAACCACTATTTTTTGTGATAAAATTTCAGCAATTGCACTATTAAATAATTATGTCTTTCACAAAAGGAAAAAGCATATTGATGCCAAATATCATTTCATAAGAGAATTGGTTAACGACAGTGAGATTGTGTTGCAGCATTGCAGGTCGGAAGAACAATTTGCAGACATCTTCCCAAAGCCATTGGCACGTGAAAATTTTGTTTATCTTAGAGATTGTTTGGAATGGCAAATGACGGCAGTTGTGATTAAGGGGGAGTGTTGGAAATTAATCTCAACCACCACAGTAAATGAACTGGCAGCAGCCATACCTCAGTTAATGTTTTGCAGGTTGTGGATTTCATGTGCAGAGAAGGACAAATTCTGAGCAAAGGAAAATTACCCATTCCGCAACAAATTAAATAAATCAAAGTCAAATAAAAGTTAATACACGGTTATTAAATGAGCATGGGAAAATATTTAATCCGCAAGTTATGTTTAGTTCACACAAGTTCTGTAATGTCCAATAAATGATGTCCATCCATGCTTTGTATTAAATTTGTTTTGTCATGAATTAAATTTCTTATATATATATGTGTTTATATTTTACATGTAAGGTTAGAGTGAGAAAGATAGATAGTGTTGTGTAATGTGGCGGATGTAAGTCTGGAAGAAAAGTGGAGAAAATCGTGGAGCCGATTTTAATCTCTGCCACTTTGTATTGAAAGAGGATTCATATGTTTTAATTTCCGCAAATTTATGGTATGGATTAAGTGAGTTCTGCAACTCTATGTAAACTTCAGTAAATGTGTTGTCTTGGTTAAAGTAATTTCTGCAACTCTATGTGAACTCTGTGTGTTGAGGGAAAATAATTATTCCCCTGTGTCTTTTAATATTTCTAACAATTGCGACTATAATTATGTGCGTTGGCATGCACATTTCCCCTTTTGATGTTATGTTCTTGGAATTAGGGTTTTCTGTGGTGGGATTGCCCACAAACCCCTTCCTCAAACAAGATTGGCTTAACGGTAAGTGACCTCCCCTCTCTTAACCGTTAATCTGGATGGTCTCCCTCTTAGATGAAATTGATTCTTTGCCTTCAATGCTCTGGCCCGAATCTCCTGCTATGCAGGCCACTCAACTTTCTCCAAGATCTCGTTCTTGTCATCCTATCGTGTGAATCATTGGTCCCCAAACAACACATGGAAGGCTGTAAGTTGGGATCAAACAGAATTAGTGACTAATCTAGAAAGCGTCGAGGCACACCATGCACTCAATGATGTCGCCTCCACTATCCGTCGATAGCCGCTCTTCTACAAAAATGTAAAACTCTGCCGATCTTTTACAATATAATCAATTGAGCAGATCACTGCAATCTTGTAGCACTATTCCACAAACGATTTTATTTCGAGAAATCTCTAGGGCTGACTTATCTTTGATCTAGTTATACTATGATGATCTTTGTTGTGATTTGGTAGCACACTTCTCTTCCCCGATCTCATGGGATTGCAACTGAATTCACCACCTTCATGGGCACTACTTTCTTTGAAAAATAACCAGGCCATCGACTTTCCATTTTGATTTGAGCTCTATCTCGACTTTTATCACACACCATACTTTGTAATCCCTATAGCATTGTCTCATATTTTTTAAGTCAGAATCATGCACTATTACACTAAGAGTATTTTTAAAACATTTGTTTAAGACCAAATAATTTTTTTGTCTTAAAAAGTCACTTTTTATTTTAGTTATTTTATATTAAAATTTATTATCAATTGAATTGTCTTAAATATAAAATTTAAGACAAAAGGAGTTTGAGACAAAAATAGTTTAAAACAAAACTTTATATTTAAGACAAAAACAATTTGAGACAAAAATATTTTATGACAAAATCAATTTAAGACAAAAATATTTTAAGACAAAAATATTTTAAAACAAAAATTTATATTTAAGACAAAAATTGTTTGAGACAAATATTTGAAGACAAAATTTTATATTTAAGACAAAAACTATTTGAGACAAAAATATTTTAAGACAAAACTTTATATTTAAGACAAAATTAGTTTGAGACAAAAATATTTTAGGAAAAAACTTTATATTTAAGACAAAAGTAGTTTGAGACAAAAATATTTTAGGACAAAACTTTATATTTAAGACAAAAGTAGTTTGAGACAAAAATATTTTAATATAAAACTTTATATTTAAGACAATGACAACTTAAGACAATGACAATTAAGACTAAACCCCAATTAAGACAAAACCATTAGCAATACTTCATAACAAGGTGATTGTCAAATGAGTTACATTCCATGAACTAAAATTGTTTATTTTTTTAAATATATGAAAAAATTTAAATTACTCAACTAAATTTTGATATAAATTTGCAAGAAATTAAATACAATATAATGATAATTTTTTTAAATATTTTCTCAATTGTTATATATATATATATATATATATATATATCAAAGCTATAAATAAAGAAATAAAAAATACAAATTAATCTATATATGGATTTTAAACCTTCATTCTCTTCACCCAAATTCCATGAGTGGATAGTGGATAGTTATATTTTTTATTTTTTAAAATAGATATTCAAACCACATGAAATTTAACCATGTAAATTTTATTTCTTTTATATTTTATTTTTATTTTTTCATTAAACCACATTCTAAAAATATAATAAATAAATAGATAAAAAATATTAGTTTTTGGTTGGCCACTCAAGGGGATTTAACTTTGAATCTCATGTTTTTACATAATACTTCATAACAAGGTGATTGTCAAATGAGTTACATTCCATGAACTAAATTTTTTTATTTTTTTAAATATGTGAAAAAATTTAATTACTTCAACTTAACTTTGATATAAATTTGCAAGAAATTAAATACAATATAACGATAAAAAAAAATTAAATATTTTCTCAATTGTTATATATATATATATATATATATATATATATCAAAACTATGCATAAATAAAGTTATTTTTTTTCTCTGCAGCTCCCGCGCTGCGTTAGCCCTGACTGTGCACAATTTTCTTGATGCGGCCTCTGCCACCATGGATGCAGGTGGGGGACCCCACCCCCTTTCTCCCCTACTGAATGTCATCGTTTTCAGGAAGCTGGTCGCTGGAGGCAACAAGAGGCCTTTATCTGATACACAACAGAAGTTCGTAGAAAAGATGGATAGTATCCCATCAGTGGCACTGCCAGTCGAGGAAACTTCCAAATCCGCTTTGAATCTCGCCGAAAGAGGGCTCATTGGGCAGTTCACCGACCTGTAGCCTTCCCCCAAATCCATGGAGTATTGGGTGCAGAGAAACTGGACTCCCCTCATTTCAAAAGGCATCAAAAGCCATTTCGTAGGGAAAGGATTCTTCATTTTTGTGTTTTAGAATGCAGAAGACAAAAGCCTCATATTCAGAAATGGGCCATACTTCATGGGGCCTCAAGGGTTATATCTAAATAAATGGACGCCTGATTTTGACCCTGCCCAAAACGTGCCTTTAGCTATCCCAGTGTGGGTGCGCCTGTCCCACCTTCCCCTGCATTAATGGAACCAGAAGACCCTACAAACCATCGGAAACACTCTTGGAAGATACATCGATCAAGTAGCAAGAAAATATCAATACTCCTGTGCACACATATGCATAGAGTTTGACTTGGAATTTGGGCTGCCGGAAGCCATAAAACTAACAGTGGCAGATTTGACCCATACCAAGAAATTGGACTATGAACAACTCCCATTTAAATGCAGGCATTGTCATGGCTACGTCCATTTTGAAAGGAAGTACAAAAATAAGGATGTTGAAGAAAGAAAAACTTCGAAAGAAAAACAATGGACCACAGTGCAGAAAATAGCCCCATCAAATCCCAGAGGAAAAGGGGCAACAAAAGGGAACAAAGCTCCATCAGTAGGGCATGCTCTTGGGTCTGGGAGCTCCATACCTTCATTGGTAGCAGACAAGCTGAGTGAAGAGGTCAATGACACAGTAGACCCTCTAGAAACAACTATGGACAGTAAGGAAAATCCCAAGCTCCCCTCCATCGAAAAAGACAATGAAGAAGTAGTCCATCCTGAAGCAATCCCTGAAATCTCCTCCTCCCCCTCATATGTAGAAATAGCTAGAAAGAAGACAATGAACACCTCCTGCTCCTTGAAGGATGAGACCTTTGAAAGGCCTTCAAAAAGAGTCGAAAGAAATTCCCACAAAGAAGCAAGGGAGGAAGAGGAAAATAGATAAAAAACACAAGGAAGTCAGCCCACAATCGAGATGTCCATTGGAAGGAGCACCAGAATAAGGCCTCCAAAGGGAGGAGCTCCAAATCCCTCCAATAGTAAGTAATGTGTCTAGTCTCCTGGAACTGTAGAGGCTTGGGGAACCCATCAAAAGCCGAAGCTGTCAAGGACCTTTTAAAATGGAACCTACAGATATCCTCATGCTCCAAGTGAAAAAAATAGAAGGGGAAACCCTTCTTGACATCAGCAAGAAGAAATGGTAGAAGAATGCAGGTAAGGCAGTAAGTTCAAGGGTCTCCTCAAGAGGAATAGCCACCTTATGGAAGGAGGACCAATTTCAACTGGAAAACTCCTTCGAGACCCAGCATTGGATTTTTACCGAGGTCAGGCACTATGTTGGGAAAAATACTGAGAGGAACCAAAGATTTACTGCATATTCAAAACTTTTACTTTTTCTTGCTTCTAAAACCCATACGCTACCTTTTTGAAACATACTCGCGTATATATGCGGATACCCTTTATGAAACGCGCGTATACACAGATATCTGATTATGTCATTAGTTCTTCACTTAAATCATTCCATCAGTCATTCATCAGATGTTTAATAAACAGTAAACATATGCAGTAGGAACAGAATAAACCATCACACAAAGCATCACATAAGAACACCAGGATTTTAGATGGAAACCCAAGTCGGGAGAAAACCACCGCTGCAGTTGCTCAGCCCTCAATATTTTATTATAGAGAAAACATCTTACAACATATGTGCTGGCGCAGACTTGAACAGCACGCAGGCACCCACCTGCGCTCGTTTACCAGCCTCTCCTGGAAGGGAGCTCCAACCCCCTGACTCGTTTACCAACCTCACCTGGAAGGGAGCTACGACCCCCGATCTCGTTTACTCTTCACCTCACCCGGAAGGGAGCTATGACCCCCGACCAAGGCTACAACCCTCAGCTAATTCACCTTGGAACCACGTTTCATCAATTTTCGTTAATCGGATCCAACAACTTCAATGTATCAAAGACTTCGTAGGCCACATTTCATCATATTTCGCACTGGACTTTCCATACTTTGGCACAAACATACATCACTACCGTATACTTATCAAATACGTATAAGATAATGTAAACACAGCTATAATGATCAGATATTTAATAATTCTTGCTTCAGCAAACCCTAGTTTGCATACGCGCTTTCCCTTCACTGATGTCGCGTATATACGCGCTTCCGTCCACACAAACCAGCGTATACCTCAGTGTATATTTTATTGCGCATACGCACTTTTTCTTCAGCGAAGCTGCGTATATACGCGCTTCCTCCACGGCGAAGTAGCGTATAGATCTTCAATCATTACAGAGCAGCATACTTCATCAGATCAGACATTCAGCTCAGATTCAACCCTTTACTTCAGACAGATGTTCGCCTAGATGTTCGCCTCATCACAGATCTAGGCCTTCCATAAGCAGATCTGGTAGATACAAGTGCATTTCAGATTTAGATCCCCTTCTTCATCATTGGTGCATCATACATTCAAATTTATCTTCAAGTGTAACCCTTTCCATTCAGATCTACTTCAGAGAGAAGTATTCATTCAAGCTCAGACATCTTGCACCCACTCTTACCATTTTGCACAATGAATTTCTTCTCCTTATATAGGATTACCCTTTTTCAATACCACGGGCCCCTTTTTCAATACCATGAGCCTTCAATACCACGGGCCCCTTTTTCAATACCATGAGCCAAAATAATACCATGTGCCTTCAATACCACGGGCCCCTTTTTCACTTTATGAGCGCTTTTGCCCATACGCGACTTGGAACGTTCTTTTCCGCGTGCATACGCGACTTCCCTTAGACAGATCCGTGTATACATAGAGACATACTCTTTTCATCATACTTTGAGCACATTATGAATTATTTTCTTCATTGCCTTCTGTACACACTGTAGATACATCATGTTTTCTTCATCAAGAAAATATTCTCTCTAGCACAACTTCATCAAGTAAGTTGTCATTAAAGGACAACACTCCGCATCATATTGTCAACAAACATCATATCATATCAGATATACATCATTTGCCAAGTCCATCAAGTCAAGCATAACTTCATCGTGTGGATCGTGGTTTTCCATCAAGTCACAAATATCACATGTTACCGGGCTCGCATGCGTTCATCTTCATCAAGTGGGTTGCCATCAAGGACAACACTGAGCATCATATTGCCAACAATCTCCCCCTTTGGACTTGATGGCAACCACGATGGTGTTTGATCACCACAACAGATAGATACATTAAGAATACAATGACACCATGTCACTCTTGACACCATTCTTTCTCTTTATTCAAACACCATGTCACTCTTCCCCTTTGACATCAAGGGAAAAGGGCGGACCAAAACCAACATACTCTCCCCCTTTTCTCCTCAAGTGGAAGAAGCATTCTCGGCTGATCCTAAGGACAAAGGAAGTGACCAAGTTTTGGGATTGTTCATGTCGCTAATATTTTTCAATGAAGTACATGACTCTATGAACTTCCTATCACCAAAGAATCATACTTACATCAAATATCCAACCAAGTGGATTTACATATAAGACTCAAGTACTCCAAATTAGTGGTAACTTGACTCCTGCTACCCAACCAAGTGGGTTTACAAAATTTGACTCAGCTACCCAACCAAGTGGGTTTACAAATTTGACAAGTCCTTACATGACTGAATATTTCAATTTACATCATGAGTCTCAACAAGACCTTTACACCAAACTACAAATATAACTTTTAAGACCAACACCAGAAATTCCTCAAGAAAGAGAACATATTTCAGAATCAACATAATGCCAATAATGCATTATACTCAGCAATGTCACTGCTCCCCCTGAATCTGTGCATCCAAGCATCTTTTCCATATGACTAAGGCTCCCCCTTAGTTTGTGCATCCTGAACACTTTCACCAACAAATCATTAGAAAAAGAATTATGAGAACTGGAGCAACACCAGAGATACCAAACAGTATCAGATATACCAAACAGTACTGCAGCTGTGCTGAAGAGAGCTGACTCCAAGCAAAAATTGTCAGCAATCAGACATACGCGGTTTTTTTTTTGCAGTAACTCGCGTATATACGCGACTGTGTTTCAGGAAACCCGCGTATCCACTACCATCTTCTATATTTAAGCAGATTTTTTCTTTTGATCATGTATAACACTTCTACTTTCTGGTTCTTAGATACTCGAACGCTTCCCTGGGCAGAGGTTTGGTAAAGATGTCAGCGACTTGTTCTTTGGAGGGAACATACTCCAACTTCACGGTTTGCTCAAGCACTTGTCCACGTAAGAAGTGATACTTGATGGGAATGTGCTTGGTCTTTGAATGCATAACAGGATTCTTTGAAATACTGATGGCACTTGTATTGTCACACTTAATGGGGACAGGAGGAGTACATTTGATTTGAAAATCTTGTAAGGTTTGCACCATCCAAAGGAGTTGAGTGCAACAAGATGCGGCAGCCACATATTATGCTTCTGATGTAGATAAGGCAATAGAGCTTTGCTTCTTGCTGAAACAAGATACTAATCGAGGCCCCATATAGAATGCACCACCACTAGTTCTTTTCTGATCATCAACATTTCCAACCCAATCTGCATCAGTGTAAGTATGAAGAGTGAGATTAGCATTCTTTGGATACCATAGTCCAAAGTCTTAAGTTCCTTGTAGATATTTGAATATCCTTGATAAATTTCAAGGTGAGACTTGATTGAATTTGAATCGCCCAACAATCCCAACTCAAAGATGCATAATGTCCTGTCCGTCCTAGTGAGATAAAGTAGACTTCCTATCATAGATCTGTATTATGGTTGATTCGCCATGGGGGAATCATCATTAGAACTAAGATTACATCCGGTTATCATTGGTGTACTTACAGGTATGCAATCTTCCATGCCATACTTTTTCAAGATTTTCTTAAGATATTTTTCTTGTGATAAGAATATGCCATTTGTTGTTTGTTGCACTTGCAAGCCAAGAAAGAATGTTAGTTCCCCAAGTAAATACATTTCAAATTCTGTCAAGATGGCGAGGCAAAATTTTGACTCATAGATTCTTCGCTACTCCCAAATGATATCATCAACATACAACCACAATCAATAGTTTGTCATTTTCAACTTTGTGTATAAGTCGCTATCGCCAGACTCCCTTTGAAAACCTTTTGGCTGATGAAGATATTTGTCAAGACGATAATACCAAGCCCTTGGAGCTTGTTTGAGACCATATAGAGCCTTAAGTCTAAACAAGATTTGCATCATTTCCTGCAATGAATCCCTCCTGTTCTATATATACTTCTTCTTCTAGATCACCATTAAGAAAAGAAGATTTAACATCCATTTGATAAACTTTGATTTGTTGATAACTTGGAAAAGCAAGAAACATTCTTATGGCTTCAAGTCTAGCTGACAGAGCAAAAAAGTTTCTTCAAAGTCTATACCTTCTTGTTGAGTATACTCCTTTGCAAAAACTACCTAGCTTTGTTTCTTACAACATCCCCATTCTCATTTAACTTCATTTGAAAATCCATTTAGTTCCAATGACATTTTTATCATGCGGTCTTGGTACCAATTCCCAAGTGTCATTCTTTTCAATTTGATCAAGCTCTTCATCCATGGCTTGCTTCCAACATTCATCTTTTCTAGCTTGATTGACATTGAGTGGTTCAATTGTGGATAGAAGTGCCAGATGACTAGAAGATACCACAAGAGTTCTCCTTGTTTGTACACCTGATTCCTTGTCTCCCAAAATTTGAGATTCAGGATGATTCTTTTGAACGTATCTGGATGGAGCTTTTTCAGATAGATCATTTTCAGGTTCTTCATTGGATTCACTGTCTATATCATTTCTATTTACTATAGGAGGAAATAAGTCACCATCATCTTCTTTTGTTGTTTGTTTTTCTTCTTTAGGGGCTGCAGGAGACTCATCAATAACAACATCTATACATTCAACAATCTTTCGAAGCCTTTCATTATAACATCTGTATGCTTTGCTTGAAGATGGGTAACCAAGACATATTCCTTTATCTGATCTAGGTTCAAACTTGCCAAGATTTTCATCATTATTTTTGGTAAAGCATTTGCTTCCAAAAACTCTAAAATGCTTTACAGTGGGAGATTTGCCATACCAGAGTTCATATGGAGTTTTATCACTGTTTACCCAAACATGTGCTTTGTTGTGAATGTTTGCTGCTGTATGAGTTGCTTCTGCCCAGAAAGTGTCAGGTGTTTCAGAGTCATCAAGCATAGCTCTAGCCATTTGTTGAATTGTTCTATTCATTCTTTCTGCTACACCATTTTGTTGTGGAGTGCCAGCTACAGAGAACTGTCTTTTTATGCCATGTTTTTCACAAAATTCAAGGAATTCATTTGATGTATATTCTCCTCCTTGATCAGATCTAAGACACTTGATTTTTAAATCCAAGTCATTTTCTACTTTAGGCTTCTAAATTTCGGAATTTTTTCAAAAGCTTCATCTTTATGCTCCATAAACCCGATCCCACACATTCGAGTAATCATCAATAAATAGACATAAAGATTCTTCCCAATGCACGAATTTTTCCTCATAGGTCCACAAATGTCAGCATGAATGAGTTCAAGAGGCTGGTAAGTAGATCCTTCTTCGCATTAAATTGAATCAAGGTCTCGCTTACCAAATTGAAAAGATTTAATATGGTGGCCTGCATTCTCGAAGATTGACCTTGGGAAGATCGCGAACAGCTTGAAGTCTATTTGCTTTGTTGATTTGAGAGAAGCTCAGATGCCCCAGCCTTCTATGCCATAGCCAATTTTCTGAAGACTTGCTCAAGTAAAATTGATCTTTGTAGTTTTTCAGTACATACAGGTTGCTTAGATTTCTTTTCCCTTTTATGATAATTTTACCTGTATCAAGATCATGAACCACACATTCTTTTGAACTAAAAACAACTTATGTTCCTTGATCACACATTTGACTTACACTTAACAGGGTATGCCTTAAGCCATCCACATACATGACATCTTTAGCTTTCATGAATTTCTTTTAGAAATACCGCCCCTTTTCCTTTAATTACTAGAGTATCATTTCCAAATGTAACTTTTCTTTTCCTTTTCTAGAGCATGTACATGTAGTTTGCTTTTGTCACCCCGTCATGTGTCTTGAGCACCCACTATCAATGTACCATTGATTTTCTTCACCTTCTCGAAATAACGCCATCCCACAATTTTCAACCGGTATTTCTTTCTCTTTCCATACTTTAGAGCTTGAGGGAACATGTTCTTTTGGCTGGACCTTGCTCCTGCATTCAGATTCTTCATGACAAAAGTTATTGCAATAAGTACATTCAACTTCGTTTTGAAGAGGCGAAAAGTTGTTGTAGGTGTTCTTCTTTGGTTCGATATTCATCCTTTTATTTCTTGCTTCTCTTTTCATGATGGTTTTATGTGCAACACATTGAACAGCTTTATGACCAAAATTGTGACATGAGAAACATTGTCCATTGAAGTAGAAATTTATGTGATCATGAAATCTTCTATTAGAATTTACCTGTTGGTTGTAGCTTCTTTGAATGATCTCCTTGTTAGTGTTCCTTGAATTGATATGATCATGCTTTACCTATAAATATCCTTTGTTCCCTTGCTGAGTGGCTGAATGTAGAGAACCAGCTGTGGCTGTTTTTAGAAAATTTGGTGCTGAAGTCTGGGAAGATTCCCCAGTATATCCAAGACCTTTTTTTATAAGAGGGGACCGTTGTACCTTGATAATCTCATCTAAGGTTTCTGAACCTTTAGCAAATCTAAGATTGAGAGATTTCACTTTCTCATTATCTTTTCTTAGACTTACTACTTCACACTCCAATTCCTCAATACGTTTTTCTTTTGATTCAAGCTGATTTTCTTGAGTCTCTATGATTATGTTCTTTTCTTCTAGGGTTACTTTGAGTTGAGTGTTTTCT
Source organism: Pinus albicaulis (assembly GCA_034641835.2). Taxonomy (NCBI): domain Eukaryota; kingdom Viridiplantae; phylum Streptophyta; class Pinopsida; order Pinales; family Pinaceae; genus Pinus; species Pinus albicaulis. Next base: position 571,544,143 of record CM076572.1, read on the forward strand.
TCACGAAAATTATTGTCTTCTAGAGCATCCACAAAAGTATCCTTTTCTTCTCTAAATTCTTGTTCACATTCTTTCAAGATTTCCCATACTTTTGAACCAAGATTTTGCAGATAAGCTTCTGTTTGTACCTTCCAGAATATCAGATCGCTTCCATTGAATGAAGGTGGCTTTATAGAAATTACTCCTTCATGACTTCCCATTGCGACGGATCTCCTTCAAGCGATCAAGCTTCTGCAGAAGGACCTGCTCTGATACCAATTGTTGTGAAAAATACTGAGATCAGAATCATATTTCATCGCATATTCAAAACTTTTACTTTTTCTGCTTCTAAACCTATACGCTACCTTTTTGAAACAGATTTTCATAGAATATACGCTGATACCTTTTATGAATGCCATACACAGATATCCTCATTATGTCATTAGTTCTTCACTTAAATCATTCCATTAGTCATTCATCGTATGTTTAATAAACAGTATTAATAAACAGCAAACATATGCAGTGAACAGACAACCATCACACAAAGCATCACACAAGAACACCAGATTTTAGGTGGAAACCCAAGCTTCGGAAACCAATTGCCCCAGCTGTTCTCAGCCTTCAATATTTTATTATAGAGAAAAAATCTTACAACATATGTGCTGGCGCAGACTCTAACAGAATGCAGGCACCCACCTGCGCTCATTTACCAGCCTCTCCTGGAAGGGAGCTCCAACCCCCTGACTCGTTTACCAGCCTCTCCTGGAAGGGAGCTACGACCCCCTGCTCTCGTTTACCAGCCTCACCTGGAAGGGAGCTACAACCCCTTGACTGAAGGCTACAACCCTCAGCACCTCTATGGACCACGTTTCATCAATTTTCACAATGGATCCAAAGCTTCCTTTAGAACACCACTTGCAGGCCACGTTTCATCATATTTTCAGACTGGACCCACTCCATACTTTTAAGCACAAACATACATCAATAATAGATATTTATCACCAATAGATCGATAAATGTAAAAAAAAGGGTATCAGATCAGATAGATCATACCCTTTGCTTCAAAGAAATTCCTGTTTGCATACGCGCTTCCCTTTCACTGATGTCGCGTGTATACGCGCTTTCGTCCACACAAACCAGCGTATACTTTAGTACAAATTTCATTGCGCATACGCGCTTTCTCTTCATCTAAGCCGCGTGTATACGCGCTTCTTCTACGGCAAAGTAGCGTATAGATATTTAATCATTACAGAGCTGCATTCTTCTTCAGATCAGACATTTAGTTCAGATTCAACCCTTTTACTTGCATGCATGTTTGCCTAGATGTTCATTTCACCATACATCTAGGCCTTCCATAAACAGATCTAGCAAATACAAGTACATTTCAGATCTAGAAGTCCCGCTTCATCATTTCTTCATAAGTGCATCATAGATTCAGATCTATCAACAAACCTTTACCCTTTCCATACAGATATACTTCAGAGAAGTATTCATTCAAGCTCATAGTTCACTGCACCACACCCATATTTGAACAATGAATCTCTTTCTCCTTGTGGCTTATCCTTTTCCAATACTAATGGACCCCTTTTTTCAATACCATGAGCTTCTCTCACATCACTCTGCCCCTTTTTCAATACAATGAGCCAAAACAATACCATGTGCCTTCATTACCACGGCTCCCTTTCTGTCACTTTATGAGCGCTTTGCCCATACGTGACTTGAACGTTTTTCGCTGCGGCATGCCGCCCCTTAGACATCCGCGTATACAAAGAGACAGACTCTTTTCATCATGCTTTGAGCACATTCTGAATTCCTTTCTTCATTGCCTTCTGTACACACTGTAGATACATCATATTTTCTTCATCAGGAACATATTCTCTCAAGCACAACTTCATCAAGTGGGTTGCCTTTCAAGGACAACACTCAGCATCATATTGTCAACAAACATCATATCACATCAGATTTACATCATTTAACAAGTCCATCAAGTCAAGAATAAATTCATCAGGTGGTTTGCCATCAAGGACAACACATGTCATCAGTCGCATGTCTTCATCTTCATTCAGTGGATTGCCATCAAGGACAACACTCTGCATCATATATCCAACACACTACACAAGTAAGTTAACCTCACTCTTTTCAATATTTACGCTCTGGTAATGTATGCAGAGAAGAAAGAATATTCACAATATATTTCTGTTTTTTTAGAATTCCACACTCCAAATAACATCATTATAGTCAGAGACTTAAATATAGTGTTGAATACAAAAGAAAAAAGAGGAGGAAGTAGTAGCAGGGATCAAATGCTCCATGTGGTTTAAGACCTAGTCCATCAATGGGATCTCATGGATTTAAAACCTAGGAAAGGACTATACACTTGGTCCAATAACAGAGTTGGGGAAGAGCACATTTCTGCCAGATTGGATAGATTCCTTGTTCAGAGTTCAATGCTATTGGAAAGGAGGCTCATCTACTCCAAAATTATGCCCAAGATAACCTCAGATCATAAGCCCATTATTCTTCTATTGGAAGAGGAATAAAACTTGGGTCCAACCCCTTTTAGGTTCAGTCCTCTATGGAGTAGAAAAGACGGGTTCCATGACACTGTCAGAATGGCTTGGTCCACCTCTGTCGTTGGTTTTCCTAGTTATGTGTGGGAGAAGAGGTTAAAGGCCACAAAGCAAGCTATGAAAGAGTGGATAAAAAAACCTTTTATCATATCTAACAGCCAGAGAAAGGAAGCAGTCCAGTTGTTGGAGGACCTGCAAATGGAATTAGATACCAAAGACATTACCTCTGCAGAACTGGAAAAAGAAAAAACAACCCAATGCAACTCTTATCGCTCCTTCCGCATTTAAGAGGACTACTGGAGAATTAAGTCTCGTAGTCTCTAGTTGAAATCTGGAGATAGAAACACTTCCTATTTCCATGGCCAATTTAGAGCTCGCCTCTCCTACAACCATATCTTGGAAATAACGACCTTTGATGGGGTGATCTGCAAAGACAATGAAAAAATTAAAGTTGTTGATGCCACTCATTTCCAAAACCTTTACAACAAAGAGAATGAAGGCAAAAAAGAGGACATTTTGGAATTTCTCACTAACATTCCCACACGGATAAACAGAGATAACAACACAACACTCACAAATTTTTTTTTTGAGGAAGAAATCAACAATGTTATATGTTCAATGGAACCCGATAAGGCCCCTGGACCTGATGGGTTTTCAATCCGCTTCTATAGGATCAGATGGGACATCATCAAAGTCAATCTGGTAAGAATGATCAAAGGGCTTCTGCAAAAATCAAAGGTGGGGGGTAACACCAACTCCACCTTCCTTGCAATAATTCCGAAAGAAACGAATCCTGGCTCCTTTGGGAGATTCAAGCCCATCTACCTTTGTAATGACTTATATAAAATCATTTCTAAACTCCTTTACAATAGAATCAAACCGCTCCTCGGAAGCCTCATCTCTATCACTCAAGGGGGGTTTTTTAAAGGCAGACATATATTAGACAATGTCATCTAGGTGCAGGAAACTATGCATTATAGCAATCAAAGGAAGGAAAAAGGAATGTTGGTCAAGATGGAAATGGCTAATGCCTTTGACAGGGTCAACCTTTCCTTCCTCTATAGGGTCCTTCTCTCCTATGGTTTATCCCAAGAAGTCGTCAATTTGATCAAAGCTTGCACTGACAAGCCATGGATTGCTCCGCTTGTTAATGGGAGACCAACCAATTATTTCCAAGCCATGAGGGGATTTAGGCAAGGCTGCCCTCTCTCCCCTTTCCTGTATATCCTCATGGCTGATACTCTCAATAGGAAGCTGGAAATTGATAAGGCAGATGGGACCACTCCTAGACTTAGAATCTTGAATGGGATGGAGCCAATCAACCACACACTCTTCGTTGATGACTCCTTACTGCTTGGTGGAGTCTCCAACAAAATTTCCATCTCCTTCAAAGCCACCCTTCAAGGATACTGAAGCATCTCTGGCACACTTATAAATGATAATAAGCATGTTGTCTAGGGTTGGAATGCCAAAGAGCATGAAATCTAGAGAGTGGCACAGACCCCAGGCTTCACAGGATATGCTAGATGGGACAAAATCAATTACCTAGGATTTCCAATTACTCTTGGAAACAACAAGGGTTATTTGTGGGGCGAAGTGATTAGCAAAATCAAATAAAAAATTTATTTCTGGGGTGGCCAATGGCTTACGAATGGTGGAAAGCTCACCCTTATTAAATTTGTGCTTTCATCTCTTCCAATTTATCAATATTCTTTCCACCTGGTGCCAAAGTCTATTATTGAGAAGATCTCCAAGATGTTGCGCAATTTTCTCTGGCAAGGTGGCAAGAGAATCAATGGAAATTTTACTTAGTCAGTTGGGACACTTCGAAATGCTCTATTAGTGATGGTGGGCTTTAGATTAGGGATCTTGCCCACGCCAACATCTCCCTCGTATGCAAAATTATGTGGAAGCTCCACGCTGATCCAAATCACCCTGCAAGTCGTATGTTTGGAAAAAATATATAAAAGGCGCATCCCTTAGGCAATTGCATACGGACAACAATAGGAGAGGAACGCTGATTTGGAACCTATGCAGGAGAGGTATCGAATTTTTTCAGAGTCATCTTTATCACGTCCCTCCCAATGGGAAAAAAATCAAATTGTGGACAGACAGTATTATGGGCCATCTGCCTCTTGCCAATTCTGCCGCTATCAATGAGATTTGGGAATGGATGACATAATGCAAAATCATACAATTGATGAAATTTATGAGTGGGATGAGAGAGGAAACTAGATATGATGGGCCTTTCCCAGAATCCCATATCACTTGCTACAACAACTTGATATTCTCAAAACAGAGTTAAGGGATGTTGCCCCGGTTCACAAGCTTGTAGGTGATTTGGGGTTGGGGCTCCTCTGGTACCTATTCTGCTGCAAGGGGATTTCTTTTTCTGCAACCAAAGTGTGAAAGGCTCCTCCTAGCTAGCTTCTGGCTCCAGGTGTGGGATCCCATGGGCCTCCCAAAATAAATTTCTTCTTTTGGACGCTAATGCAGAAGAAGATATTAACAGGGGAAAATATCTTGAAAAGAAGTATTTCAGGCCCTCATAGATGCACTCTCTATAGGAATTATCTTGAAACCTCAGACCATCTCTTTAAGGTGACTAAGCTACATGTGATGCATTTTTTGAATGTTGTGAGTCCAAAAGTTTGAACTTGTTTTGTGCATTGATGATCGCTACCATTGATTAATGGACATGTTTTTTATTTCCCCACTTCTTATATTTTATGTCAGGAAAAAATGTAGGAGAAGCAGGCTCTCATAAGCGAAAATGAAGGAGAAGTGGGATCAAATATACTACTAGAGACATTGTGTAGACAAATAGCACAAGCATCATAAGAATGGATTTCAACCACACCAAAGATGTCACACAAAGGGAGGGTTGAAGGAATAAGGAGATGGAGAAGGTGGTAAATAACAAAGCTTTAGTGAAGGTGCGATGCGAAGAATTAAAGGAGGAAGACAATGAGGATTTGGACTTCCTACTTCTTCTTCTGAAGGTGATGGGACCCAACGAGAATACCGTGAAGAAGAGTTGAGTACAGGTTCAACAATCAAGGCCAAAATGTTTACTAAGATCTATAATCCTAGCATTAGAGAATGAGAAGGGGCCTTAAGACATCATGACATAGGTTTTAGGGGACCTAGAGGGAGGTAGCGAGAGAAATTGATAAGGGAATCCCCAATAGTTGCGAAAGGTGATTACGGGCCCCATTATCACAACCCATAAGCCCTTAACTCATAATCGGTAAATTCCCTATCCCCTTAACACCAAAGCCATAATCCCTTAACTCCTACAGTCATAACTCACAACCCATTAACCCCTCGATCCCTTAAACGCTAATCCACTAACCCCTTAACCCCTAATCCTTAACTTAGAATCCCTGAATCCCCTAATCCCTAACCCCTTATCCTTTTAAAACTCACCCTCAACCCTTTAGCCCAAACCCCTGAACCCATTAACCCCTAACCCTAACCCCTTAACCTATTGACACCTATATCCCATAACCCTTAAGCACTTAACCCCTAAATCCCCTAACCCTTAAGCTCTTGGTGCTTAACCCTTAACCTCTGAAGCCCTTAACCACTAATTCATTAGCCTCTAACCCCTACACCCCATAGACCTCAACCCCTTAACCCATAAACCGCATATTCCCTAACCCTTTACCCTTTACCATTAACCCTTGACACCTAAACCCCTAAACCCCTTAACTCTTAAAACCCCTAAGCCTTTCTCCCAAAGAATAGGTGCTAAAACAAAAATATTCTTGGTCATATTATGTTTGTGTCCACTAACCCCTCAAATGTGACCTCCAAGCACTACTAGGGTCCAAGTAAAAGAGACACAAGGTCCCCAAATCCAATATAAATTTTATGGACAATCACATTTCGCCCAAATATCCTCCATGAATTTTCTTTCAAAGTGAAAAAATATGGTCTTCTAATGTCCACAAATGCATCTACATTCATAGGAATAAAGTAAGGTTCATATACCTGCATGAACCAATGTAATTCATGTCCCCTCAAAAGAAAAAAGAGGATATAAGAATGTCTCTTTAGCTATCATCATCCTTTAACACCGGTCCATTCTCTTTCCAAATGTATGGGTAACAATCCCATATAATTCTACAATATTTATCAAAGGTTTCATCCACAACATGCTTAAAACAACATTCAAATTCCCTTAGTTTTCTCGACGTATATTTGAAACTAACATAAGAACTCCTCAACTACATGAATGGAACAATCTCCAAGCTATCCATATCTAGGTTCACCCCCTTTTGACTCCCTATTTTTTCCTTCAATACAAAGTTGACCAAGGTCATCTTACAATTGGATCTCCATTTTCATATGGTGAGAATAATACCTAGTTCTTTAGGAATGGCTTGCTTCTAAAAAAAAGTACACTAATACTCTCAACATATGTGGGGCTAGAAGATACGTCAAGAGTAGAAAACATACGTCAAAATCAACCTTATTTTCAAACATAGGTTAAACATATATAAAAAAATAAATAGTGTAATGTAATTCTTTCATTGTTGGATGGTTTTTTATTAACTCCACCATAATATCTCCCCATATCCATGGTAGGTTTTCATTCCATTAATTATAAAACAACTACTTTCAATTTTCCAAGTTCCTTGTCTTTTTCTTTCAATTTATCTTGGTAAATTCAGGGTCCAGTATTTGTTACCAAGCCATTAAATGAGGAAATTCAAACCTTTTCAAAATGATCCCCTTGAAAATGACGAAATATAGAAGCTTGACCAGGTCATTAGTTTCTGTTGAAGGCATTAAGAATTCATCAGTCCTTGTCAGTGTACAGAGAGTGATGGACCTACTAATCTTTGTTTCCAAGTGTAGAAAAATGGTGCTTCATCAAGGTTTCTCTAAGGTAGACCCTTACGATGAAAAATGAGATTATAACAGTAATATGTACTTTATAGAGTCATTATGTGACTGGACAGAATGAGTCAACTTAGACTGGGCCAGTTGTTGACATGTCTTCTATGAAGTCATTAGATAAATTCAATTTGTTTTGTCACCAAGCTGAGTCAAAATCAACTAATTCTGAGTGAACTGACTGAGTTTGATGACACTACTCTATAGCAGGCAAAGTAATCTTCCATTTATGAGATGAAAATGTTACCATTCCAATTATCTTTTTGTTCTTCAAAATATAAATTTAACATGAAGTTCACAATATGGCCATGCTCACAGGAAGGGCCAAAAATATCTAATGAAAATTATCCTAGAGGCCTTAAACACTCATTTGCATATATTGGACTTCCTTCCTTTAGGAAACTCATGCAAATGCTAGGTTTGGTTATGTTCCATGTTCTTTTTTTCTTCATCCGTCACTTTCTTCCCATAAGAAGCTTCATCTCCACTAAGAGACTCTCTGACATTTTTTGGCTCATCATCGATGGAAAATAAAGAAAAAAACTAAAATTAGATGGCTCATAGACATATCACTTAGGCCCCATTCACTTATGAAGGTTCTGCAAACTATGATCCCAATTTGGTTGATCATGCTCAGCTTGGAAATTTTGAATTGTCATTGATGATTGATTTTGCTCTCACTGGAATGCAAAAGGAAGATGAATTTCATATTTTTCCTCCATAATTTCTAGATTCGACATCTATAGTAGCTATTCATCTATGCTAATCTAGAATCACCACAGGTTGTACTTTTGTTTTGCAATGGATTCTTGATATTGATCTCCACGAGATTTCTCCTCCTCAAAAAACATATCCTGGTTGTAAGCATGGTTTTAGGTATGTTGATGTTCAGAAAAAAAATACAACTTGTAGCCCTTGATCTCCTAAGCGTTACCTTGCTATTAATGGTGGTGGATTCATACTCCTTATGAATAACCAAAAAAAGGTCAAGCAAATTGACCAATATTTTTTCAAGTTTTATCCTATCCACCTTAGCCACATACATGCGTGTTTCACACTTTAGAAACCTATGATGTGCAAGAGAGGGCTTCTTTCCACTTCAACTTACTCATGTGTCATGTCACCCAAAATTGAACTTGGTGACATATTAATCAAATAATTAGCTGCAACAACTACTTCAGATCAAAATCCTTTGCTTAAGCTAGGATTTCAAGTTTTTTCTTATCTACTTTAGCCACATACATGTACGTTTCACACTTAAGAAACCTAAGATGTGCAAGAGAGGGCTTATTTTGACTCTGACTTCCTTTAGTTTCATGTCACCCAAAATTGAACTTGGTGACATAATAATCAAATAATTAGTTGTATCAATGACTTAAACTCAAAATCGTTTGCTTAAGTTAACATTCTCTCTCATGCTTCATGCATTTTTTTATCAAGGTCTGATTTGGTCTCTTAGCATGGCCATCTTGCTCGAGACCATGTGAAGTTGTCTTCAAGTGTGCAATTCCCCAAGATTTTAAAAATGCCTCAATTTATTGGGAGAAGTACTCACCACCATTGTCAAGTTTTAATCTTCTTCCACACATGTAGCAGAGATTTTAATTGTAACTGTTGACTTTCAAAGGGATCCTGCATCCTAGAATATCTGGTATGTCCAACATAGAAAAAGCGTTCTCATAGTTGATATTTTTGCATTAATTCTGTCATGAAAATTATTATGTTTTACAAGCCTGAAATGATAATCTAATACAATTTTATTATCTACACGTTTTTTCTGCAAGAAATGCAGTGCTGCAATTACACTTGAATAGTCATGTGAGTGATTCATTCTTTGACTATTAGCAAACCTCCATTTACTATTGTAACACACATTGTGGATGGTGGCATTGGTGTAGGTGTTGTTGGATCTTGGTGATAGTGTTAAGCATGTAATTTATACATAAACTATTCTTATGTTGGTGTAGAGGGTGTACAACTTTCCTCCAATAATTTTTAGAAGTTCTGCGCATATCAACTGTAACAAACCTCCAGATCCCACATTATTTTTATTTTTATTTTTTTAATTTTTATTTATTTATTTATATATAAGCTTGGTAGGACTATATCTTGATCATGTCCAACATATCTTGATTTTCTATTTAATAGTACTCTTCTTTACCCGTCTCCTCTAATATTTTGCACCAATTTTATATTATAAGTTTCCAAAATTTTCCACCTCTACCAATGTGCTTATGCAATCTTTCTCTATTTCAGTATTTGGTTTTAACTTCTCACCATAACTAGGTTCATTGAATAAGTTTATATTAACCCATCCATCATCATATGGTATATCCACTACCCTTCATTCCATTACACTTCAAGTTGGAAGTGCTACGTCTTCATTAATGTCTAACTATCATTACACACTAATGAATTTTTTTTGGTGGAAAGCATTTCCATCACATATATTTTCATATATCTATATAACCTAATGGTCCATGACACAATTAAACATACCTAAAATAATCCCTACCGAAATCAACATAGGTCACACTTACTATGTTCAACACATCAACCAAGGCATCAAACCTTTCTTTATACTCTAACCCCATTACTATCCCAACATGTAATGAACCTGGCACTTCATAATTCATTCCATATATCACGGTTTAATGGGATTATGGTTTTATCCTTTGCATATATAAAATAATGTTATACCACAGGAGTAACATCAACGTGTCATTCATTCAACCATAGCTATATTATTTATGAGTATGGTATTTTCTTTTCTTATAGGACCATATAGAAACCCTGATTTAATTCAGGTTTTGTGGATATTTAGCACCATTGTTTACTCATACTGACATTATTCCTTGTTTTCTTAGTCATTATTTTTTAATGTATAATAGGTAAATCATATTTGATTTCGAGATTTTATTTGGGTTCAATTTTTCTTGATTAGGATTTTTATAAATTCTACCCAACTCATAATTGACATTTCACGTGTAGAAATTTTAATAACTGATATATTATTCACCGAGATTCTCCTAATCACACACTATTTTAACTTCATGCACAATACATAATTTCTTCTACCATTGATCATTAATTTCGGAAATAAAAACAATCGCATGCGCACATTAAAACCATAAACAATCACACATATGAGCACAGTATTTCATGGGAAAGCTTAAAGCTGTAAACCCCCAACTATCTGTATATTATATGTCATAGAGATCATGTAACAATCATTGTACAAAGCTCTTCACAAGCTTCTCAAAGACCGGACAACCTCCTAATCACACACTAATCAAGCTAGACCTACACTATCAAGCTAGACCCAGCAAAACACATGCTCCACCCTTTTGCCACTTATAGCCAAACATTGTAATCAATGTTGTAGGATATCATTAAATAAATTGTTAACCCCGCTTTAAATGCTAACTCCGCACATTTTGCAATCCATCGTTGTTGCAAACCATGCATCACTTATAGTCACAATTGATAGTCATACTTTCTCTTTCACCTATCTCTGCACTGGTCTCCACTGAAACTGTCCATGCACTGAAGTTAACTGATGTATTCTTTAGTTGATTAATGAGTTTATAATTAGTGAATTAATTAATAATTAATTCGCAGCACTCTCACTAGTGTATCAATCAGTTAGACTAGATACAACTAGCTCAACTATGTTTAGATTAGTTAAACTGAACACAACTCCATTAACTCCTCAATCAATTCCACCAAACTCTGTCACATGATTTCTAACTGAAGTATCCATGAAATAGCTCCACTTAACCCTCAGGAATAGCGTAATTCCTTCTGTCAGCTCCTGTGCCACATCTGTGCACTTAACTGAAGTGCTCCAAGAGAAAAAGATAATGTTTAGAGTCCAAATATTATTAAGAGCTAATAATATTAGACATATCTATTTTTAGACTGGCAATCTAAAAATAGATTCTGCCCAATATGTCTAAAAATAGAAGTCCATCTATTTTTCCAACTTGACCAACCATCCACAAATAGCATCCTGCAACTCATAGAATATGATCGACATGTCTAAAAATAGACATAGTCTAAAAATAGACTTTACTTTTTTTCAAAAATAACTGCGGAGCCCATAGTGAAGGCTTCTATACTAAAGCTCATCATCTTCCCATTGCAATCTAAGCCTCCCTCTCAACAAGATAGGGATTATCTGCCACCCCGATCCTATCTCTATGGTATTCGAATTTTCTCTTGGTGAGCACCTTCGTCAGAATATCTGCATCTTGATCTTCCGTAGGAATGTAAGAAAGCAACATGATCCTCTGCTACACACAATCTCTGATATGATGTTACTGGATGTCAATTTTTTTAGATCTATCATGAAATACTGGATTAACCGAGAGTTTGATGCAACTCTGATTATCACAATATATCACAGTAGGATCTAAGTGTGAACCGAACAACCCGACCAGGATCTTCCTTATCCATATAGCCTCGCATGCAGCCAAACTTGCTGCCATATACTCGGCCTCCGCTGAAATGAGTGCCATGGATCTCTGCTTCCTACTATACCAAGAAACTGTTGTCGACCCGATACTGAAAATCCCTCCAAATGTGCTCTTTCTGTCCGTTGGACTCCCTGCCCAATCTGCATCCGTGAAGCCACACAGCTTCACCTCATCCAACTGTCTGTACCATAATCCATATCCCGATGTGCCTCTGAGATATCTCAATACATGCTTCCCCGCCTTCCAAAAGAGCTTGGTAGGCTTAACCATAGCTTTTGAAAGCTGGTTAACATCATAGCATATGTCTGGTCGTGTATTGACTAGATACATGAGCGAACCAGATACATAGTGACCCCACCAACTGTAGATAAACGGTGGCATCCACTTACACCTACAGCTGAGTAGCAAGCTACGCTGCCTCATCCACCGAGGAAGGAGGTATCCAGCGAGCTTGCAGCCATGCATGTTGAACTTCTCGAGTATCTCCCGGGCATACTTACCTTGAGAAACAATCAGTCCACCACTGCGCTGCCAAATTTCCAATCCCAGGAAATAATGAAGGAGGCCCAAGTCTTTCATCTCAGAAAACTCCTTTAAGATCAGCTTTGCATGAGTGTATCATGAGTTCATCACTGTCTAAATCAAATCATCTGCATAAAGTACAATGATCAGCAACACACTCCCTGCAATCAGTACAGGTTAGTATCCGCCTCACTCTTGGAGAATCCAACCCCGGTGAAATAAGCGGCTACATCCACTCGTACCAAGCCTTCGGTGCTTGTTTCAACCACTCCACAGAGGCACTCTCTCCCGAGCTGCACACATGCGACTCACTGCTGTAGATCTCAAAACCTTCAGGCTGCTCTATGTACACTTCTTCCTCAATAACTCCATTGAGGAACGCAGTCTTCACATCCATCTGATGAATGTGCCACCCCATCAGCGCTGAGAGAGCAAGGATCGTCCGTATGGAAGAGTACCTTGCGACAGGTGCAAAAGTCTCCTCATAGTCAATCCCCTCGATCAATCGATCCCCTCAATCTGTGAAAAGCCTCAGGCAACAAATCTTGCCTTGTACTTCTCCACACTCCTGTCAGCTGTCTTCTTCACTTTGTAGATCCATCTCGAACCCACCACTAATTTCCCTTCCGGCCTTGAGACAATCTCCCATGCACTGTTTTTGACAATCGAATCATACTCTTCCACCATGGCATCTACCCATGCAGGGTCCTCCACAGCTTCCTCGAAAGAGGATGGCTCTGTCACGATACACTTGCTCACAAGATCCATGTATCTAGTATCACCGGTCAAATTGGCGGCCATCGTGCTATGATGTAGGTGCTCCTACAACCTTCTCACACATCTTCGACGATCGCTCGGCTCCATGTAGTGCGCTTAAGCCTTACATTGGTTGGTGCTACATAAGTGGTCTCTTCCTTTCCATGAACCTTATCTTGTGGCTGATCCACATCCTAAAGACTCATCCTTAGGAACTATGCTTTATATCTGCATGCAAGTGTGGCTCCCTCTCAAGCGAACACTCATGGCTTTCTCCTCATGAAATTTGATATCACGTGCTTCTTATGATCTTCTTGGCCATCACGGGAAAATACACACGATAGTTGTGGGGTGTATCAGTGTACCCCAAAAATATCCCAACCTCTGCGGTCGGCTCCAGCTTCTTCCTGGAATCCTTCATCACATGAATGTAAACAGGTGAACCAAAAATCTTCAAATGGGAAATATCAAGCTTCATACCAGAAAATGACTCCTCGGGTGTACTCATGCTAAGTATCCTGTGAGGACAACGGTTATGCACATATACTGCAGTATTGCATGCCTCAGCCCACAAGTGTATGGGAAGGCCTGATCATGCAACATCACCCGTGCATCACCCACGATCGTTCTGTTATTTTGCTCCGCAACCTCATTCTGCTATGGGTTATGAGGTGCTATGAGCTCTCTTCGAATTCCTTCTGCGCTGCAAAAGTCCTTGAATTCACCAGAGATGAATTCACCACCATTGTCGCTCCTAAGAGCCTTCACCTGCTTCCCCGATTATTTCTCAACCAGTGCCTTGAACTCACAGAAATTTGAGTATGGCCCACTCTTCTTCTACATGAAGAAGATCTAGCACTTACAAGAAAAATCATCAACAAATATCACATAGTACCTGTGCTTTGCTGTCGAAGCTACTGAGAAAGGTCTACACACGTTTGTGTGAATTCTCTCAAGGATCATCGTGGCGTGACTATCCTTCTCGTGAAAGGTGGCTTTCACAAATTTTCCCAAGGTACATCCCTTGCACTGATCTGACTGCGCAAGAGTACCCTTAGGAAGCCTAGTAGAAATACGTCGCTTCAACACCTTTTCATGGTGAGGTGTCTTCGGTGCCACAGCTGCTTCATCATCACATCACCACTCATACACCCTTGCATGCCATTCTTTGCGCGTATCACACACAACGGTGATAAAGGATGTCCCAACTTAGAGACTATCCTCTGGGTCTCACCGATTTGCCTTCTTGCCACCGGGAAAGCCTTTCCTAAAGCTAAAGACAACACAATATCCCTTGTCTTCTAACATCACCCTTGAGATTAGATTTTCCTCCAATCTTAGAACATGCATCACTTCCTTTAGCTACAAAGGGGTTTACTAGACTCCCTCTCAAAGGAAATGGTACCGATACCGGTCGCACTGTATCTACCATCATCGTCCATCTCGATGTGCACTCCAAGATCTTTCTCATCCAGATCAGTAAACAAATCTCGATCTCCTGTCATGTGAAAAGACGCACCACTGTCAAGAAACCACACTGAACCCATCACACTTGAGACCAACCATGCGATCAGTGAAAAATCCAGCTCAAACTGGGAGGCTAAGGCCTCTCCAGCTGCAGATCCAGTAGCCTACTTATTTTTCTTCTTCTGTGGACAATTAGTGGCATAATGTCCGTGTTGGTGATAGTGAAAGCACTTCACCTTGGACATGTCCTGCTTCTTGCCTTTCGCACCGGATTGAGAAGCATTCCTCTTGCTCTTCCCCTTCCTTTCTTTGGCAGCCAAAGCACAATTTTCTTCATCTGAGTTCTTTGATGAAGATCCATCCCTGGTACTCCGCCTTATCTCCTCTTGCACAAGATCTGACCAAAGTCGCTCCCATCCTGGCAATTTATCCCGACCATTGACAGAGTCTTGATAGAAATGCCAACTCTTTGGAAGCCCAAGGAGAGCCAAGCTCACCAAGTCCTCGTCATCAACAGTGTTGAGGAGGTAAATCCCCTCTGCGGACAGAGGCGATCCCTACTAGCCCAGCAGGGGTCTAGCAACAAACAAACAATGCTATGACGCAAGCTCCTAGTCACGAATGAAAGACTTGGGATAAGAGCCTACCTGGATTCCAACGCTAGATCTGAAGAAGAGATGTCCCCGTCCTTCAGCCCTGGCAGATCACAATCCTTCCGCGATCTCCGCGGATGAACACCTGCACACAGAAGAAACGAACGGATACAAGCATAGGAACCAGCATACGTAACTAAACATCGGTCAGAAAAGATATTACTCGCATTAACATGATGGAAAAAGGAGTGGAACCATAATCATAGTCATCTATTAAATGATAAACGAATAGAAGTTACAACCAAGTTCTGACGTCGCAGCCTCCTTCGAACGGGTCTCCGGTCATCCACGTCTCGCAAAGCTCGCCAAGGAAAGGGAAAACCTCTCCAGAGTCTCGTGACAATGGTCTCCTCACTTGAGTTGGCCTTAAGGGGAAGAAGGGATTCTTTACAGTACAAAGGCACTTGGGAATAGGGAGATGCAAAGCTTCAGCACTTCAAGACTAGCTTGCCATGGATTTGAGCAGGCTTTTATAGATGGGGAAGGAGGGAGTTGGGATCCCTATTATTATGGGATTGGCCCTATCAACAAGGAAGGTTCCATGGAAGGTGGCAAAACCACTTCCCTTCCATAGAACTCCCACAGCCAAACCTCCCAACTCAAGATAGGCAATGGTTGTGAGTTTGTTTGAACTCAACTTCCGCCATTCATATTTAAAAAACAGTCCCTAAAATGGGTGGCGCGATTGCTGCTCTATGACAGAGCGCCAAGTGGCGTGACCTCTTTACAGGATTTCCCTGATTGGCGCGAGTACTGAACTGTCTACCCCCACGCCAATGCAAAAAGAGCTGTTTTTCATGGATTTTGCAAGGAGATGTCTCAAGGGGAAATGAAGTTCATACTCAGAGGGATGCATTGATGATGTTTTCAAAGCATGACAGTGTTCACAGGTCACATAATGGGTCCTCCATTGTGCGGGATGGGGAATGGTAGGGACGGTGACAAATTACTGTGTAACAGATGCCCCCTAAAGCATGAGGCCCGAGAGAGAGAGAGGGGTGAAATGCTTTACGAGAACATGTGCAACCGAAGGCCCGCTGTCGGAAAACATGCGCAGAAAGATACAACTGAAATCTCAAGTACATGATGTATATATATGGTATGGACGCAGCCATCCGAAACAGAGTATATGATAATCTGGATCCAGGGTATGGACGCAGCCATCCAACTAAGATCAAACAAATAGACTCAGGTATGGTCGCAGCCATCCAATCAGTGAGTCATGTACATAATAATAATAATCCACAATCGCAGCCTGGATTACAACAGACACAATCCAGGGTCTTGCGCTCCATCTCGACCCAAACAAGTACAAGTTCTAGCATGCGAATGTGTGAGCTGATGTCGAACATGCAAGAACATCGTCTGATTACCAGCCAATGATGAAAGCTGTTAACAGACGCGAGAGAAACCACCAATAATGACAATGGTCCTCAAGGTACTGCAGGTACAATCTACGGCGTGTGAATAAATGAGCTGACGTCGAACACCCGCAGAGTCATTCGATCGGAGGCCAATGATGAAAACCTCACGTCAAATGCGACGAACCTGCCATTGAGGCATGCAGGCTCCAAGGTACCATCAGGAGTCTCTAAACCAACTTCCTGGATAATGAGTTGAAGTCGACAGAAAGTGATCTTGATCGAAGGTGGGCCATAATGATTCCCACATCATCGACACGAGACAGAGGAACATAATGTTTTGTTGTGAATCAGAACCATATGAGAAACAGAGGAAGGTTGATATTTGCAGAGGCCAACTTCTCTTGAACACATGAACGGCACGACAATGGACTTGGCAGTATTTGACATCAACGGATCAGAGGTCATGGTGACGAGGCAGTGAACAGATGAGAGGTCAAAAGAGATTACCCAAACCCATGGAGGCAAAGTGAAGTAACGAGATGAGATGTCCCCAACCCGACACGAATGCAGACAAGTGCCATGTTCAAGAGCGACATACTGCCGACGACAACGACGATGGTTCCATTTTTCCCCCACCATTTCTGGCTAGTACCCCAATTATTTTTGATAACAAGCTTGAAGGGGATAGCATATGCTTGTGATATAAGTCCGCCCTTCGGGCGAATCCATCCTAGTGCATTTAACGAGTCCTAGGAAGGAGAAACTCGGAGAACGTCGTTTCGACGAAATCCAATGTCATCGGGGTTTAACGAGTCTGACAAAGGAAGAACTCGGCGTCTTTTCATGTTTAGAGAGTTTGAAAAGACAGCTGAAAAGAAAACTCCACAGGTCCCTTTTCGTAAATAGTTCCCCAGATCCGAAAAGGTAGAAAACAATGTCCGGGAAAACCTCCTAGTCGCGATAGGCTAGGGTATTCCTTTTTCGTAATCGATCCAGCCCAGCCCGAAAAAGGGTTAAACTTATACTGGGTGAATGTCGATTCGTGTCCATTTTAACGAGATCAAAACGACAAGGGCCTCGGCGATCTTTTCATATTTAGAGAGTCAGAAAAGAGCCGAAAGATGACTCCAGAGTGACTTTTTCGTGTATTTACCGAGTCCGAAAAAGTATAAAATATAACTCGTTTCCACCTTTTAAGTCGCAAAAACCTGCTGCTGCACATACCAAGCAAGCGTAAAATCCATTTTCGACATAATACATGCAAATATTTGACAAAAATAACTTTTTAAAGCTCATTTAACGTCGAAAAGTTATAAATATGTCTAATTGGTAAAAAATGAAATTACTTTTTACTATTTACCTTGTGGAGAGCAACAGTGGTCCATTTGGAGCAGAATCTTCCGTCGGTGATTGCGACCAATCCAGGCAACCATTCAGCTTCTCGTCTGTCACAGGTAAGAGGCGCTCCTTTGCTCTTCCTTTCCATACATTTTTAATGATTTCCCTTTAGAAATCGACTTCGTGTGGCCACTTTTAAAATTTTAGGGCCGGGCCCATTGGCGCGGGTATCGGGCACGGACCCGCGCCACTGAGCTCTTTTTATTAAAGGGCCCGCGCCACCTGGTGCGACTGTTAGCAAAACAGTCGCGCCAGCGGCCGAACCCAAATTTTCGCCTAAAATTCCGGTATTTAAACCAAATTTCTTAAAATTTGAAGTTCACCAAAGATCTAATCAGGGGTTTTTGTTCATATGAATGCAGATAGCCACTCAAAATGGCAATCGAATGGAAGGAACGAGAGCACGGAGATGAGGATGAAGAGGCAATGCAAAGCCAAGCTTGCATGAATGCTCTTAGAGACTGTGGCTTAAAAAAGTTCTTCCTCACGCCATGTTTACGAGCTCAGCCCGAGCTCCTCCAATATCTAATCAGCATCTGGGATGAAAATGAACAAGTGTTCAAGCTACGAGACCAGGTGTTAGAATTGGAGGTCACTGACATTTATTTCATCACTGGATTGTCCCGCAGCGGTCCAATCCCGGTATTGACTGGAAGCAGACCATCTGGGGAAAAGATGGAAGAAGTAATGGCACGGGTGTGCCGAGGGGCACAAACAGGATCAGGAAGCAAGAAGGTATACATCTCCACCATCCCTGATCTAGCACTGAGAGTAGTTCTCCACACCATTATGCGGGCTGCTGGGTCGCAGGCTCCGCACGAGGCCACGAAGACTCAACTCCTGTTAGCCTCAGAATGCATGGGTCCCCGACCGTATGATTGGGCAACAGCTGTGACCATCAATATGAAAAGGCAGCTCACAAAGTGCAAACAGGGGAAACTGAAGCAGTTTGGGTAGGGTTCCATCTTGGTATCGTTCATTCTGGAACGCATACCAACCTTCCAGGGCCAAGAGGCCCATGTGGCGAGTCCGATACCACGAGAGCCGAGAATGGCTCGCTGGGCAGCACTGATGCCCAGATCTGGAGGTGGCCAACAGATGTCCTGGAGGCCAGAGTTCTTTAGGTGGCTACGGCGCCAGCTAATCGTCATGGAAGATTGGCCCTACTCGGGAACTGACTTTACAGGGGACCCAGATCTCCCACTACCAGAAGGAGACGACTGGGATGAAGAGCTGGGTAAGACCTCATATTTTTGATTTTATGTTTATATGTTTTTTTTGTAAACACACATTCGTCTTAACACAATTATATATGCATGCAGATGTAGGTCCTGAGAGACCAGCCGGGATGTCTCCAATCTCCCGGAGGACGCAACTCGCCCCTGAGATCCAGGGGGAAGGCACCGGAGGAGAGGCACTGGTCCAGAACCTCGAGGGGATTGCCCATGGGATCCCAGACTATGCCCGGCTATCAGACGTACTGATGGAGTACCAGCGCCATACGGTGGGAGTCCCGAATCGGATCCACCGAATCTTGAGGCGCCTAGTGCGTGCAGTGACATGCTATCATGAGCACCATGCGGACTAGTCCTTAGGATTTATGCTACACCTATTTTTTGAGAGACATAGCGTCTCCGGATGTACTAAGACGACTATGTATATTTTTTGAGTTTTGCGATGCACACTGTGCAAACATTTCGACACACATATATATATATGCATATGGCTATTTTGGATGGATCTTTCTTTACATGTGATGATGTTTTCTATATGTCATGCAAATGTCTAATACAGATGTAATCTAATGTATCAGTTACATAACAAACGACCCAATGCGAAATGTATTCACACAATGTATCTAATCACACATTTCATTTTTACACAAGCTTAAAAGCACACATGAACACACACATATGCAAACTATGCTTGAAATGAGGAAGACGGGCATGCCCTCCAGCATGATGTCTCAATTCGAGGTGCATGCCCCCCAAGCTTCAGTCCATTGAAAATGGAGTGAAGGTTCAAAACAAAAAGTCGAATTGAACATGCTCGTGTTTCATTATTTTAACGAGGTTGACACACTTAAAAGAACTATCCTCAAACAACTTGTTTCATGTTTTAAGGAGCTTAACACAAATGAAGGAACTATGGACAACCTGTTTCATTTTTTAAGGAGCTTGACACACGAAAATGAACTGTGCTCCGACCATCTTGTTTCATTTTTTAAAGAGCTTGACACAAGAAAACGAACTGTGCTCTGAGATCCTGGTTTCATTTTTTAAAGAGCTTTACCCAGGGAGGAAACTGTGCTCTAACCGACTTAGATCAAAATTAACAAGAAGGCGGTGCTTCCAAGAGTTCCATTCCTGATGGAAGGGACACATCCTGGAAGTCAGGACCCAATTCCCCCAGAACATTATGCACAACGACATCATCACTGAGCACAGGCACGGGGTAAGTAGCCACATAGTTGACCTGCGGTGAAGCAGATACAACGGGTGGATAAAAACCAGGAGGGGGTGATGGCAGACCAGATGCCATATTAGGACCAAAGAACGAAAGCTGATCAATGGTCACGATCCGTCCTTCATGTGGAAAGCACATCACACGAAAGAGGGAGGAGACAAGTGCTCCCATGGCATAGGTGTAATCGCGCCCCAAAAGCAGATTGAAATCCAAGGGGCCTGGAACGACCATCACGTCCATATGGAAAGTTTTACCTCCCAAAGTAACAGGTAACCTTGGAAGGATTCCCAACGGTTGACTCGTCCTTCTGTTAAAAGTCAAAAGATTCTGCGTAACAGGCGCAAGTGGCGGCGAACCGAAAGCTTGCCAGGTAGTTGAAGACAGAATACTAACAGAGGCACCTTCGTCTATAATGGTGCTGGGTAAAACCAGACCAAGAGCCTGTACTGTGATCTCGAAAGGCACATAAGATGGAAGGCGAAATCCTGCAAATCGATTCCAGTCAAAGGAAGCGACCAAACTACTCGGAGGGGCTACCTTCGATAAGCGAAGGTCTTCCCCTGATGTTACGGAAGCAGAAGCCTCCTCCATGACCTCCATCTCGAAGGCGGGAGGAATATCCTCTGGAGCCTCCATCATGGGAGGCGGAGGAGGGGCTTCTTGAAGTACAGGGACAGGAGAATCTTTCTCCAAGTCTGAAGAATCTGAAGAGATCAGAAGGACATGGGGGGTGTGAGATCCACTCTCGACAGAAAAGACCTGGTGCACCGCGGACGGGGCCAGTTCAACCGATCCTACAACCAATGGTTGGTCAGGGACGGATTCGTGAATTTGAATTTCTGGGGGAGTGGGATCGACCAAGGATGACTCTTGACCAATCGTAGGATCAGCTGGCGGAGGACGTAAAGAAAGCCGATTATAACCAGGTGGAAGGTGTGGTGTAGAACCGGTTGGGTTGTCCAAAACTAGTTTGGCTTCATCCATATAAGGACAAAGGTGAATGGCATGGTGCCCTTCACACAACTTACAGGGATTGGTGATCTTACCCTGCTTCTTAAGAGCCTTATCAGTACCAGCTGAAGACGTGCCCCCAACCTGACTCCCGGAAGTCAAAGGCAACGGTGGGTGGCCGTTGGACCATATTTCGAGCACCTTGGGAATGCCAGGGCAGTCTCGAAGAAGATGGTCTCCCGTGCACAACAGGCAAGGGAACTTGACTTTCCGTGGAGGGTTGGAAGGTTTATCAAGAGGAGATATCTCAGAGACAGTAGCTGTACATTTAGCCTCTCGCTTATCAGACTTCTTCTTCTTTGTCTTCTTCTTCTTCTTCTTAGCCACCTGGTTACTCGAATCCAGGCTTTCACCAGGCAAAGTAGAAGATGAGGACGCAGAAACAGGCGAAGAAGGGGAGAGGTCCATCTTGGAATCAACATGATGTTGTTCAGGTGGAGAAACTGATTGAACAGTAGTGGAGACATTCGGGACAACAGAGGTTGAGAACAACCAAACAGGCAACCCAACAGTTAACCCAGGAAGGGACAACGTTGCCATGTAAGGAGCACCAACATTCCCAAAAGGAGGAAAATGACTAGGATTCCCTTTCGAGGGGACTCCTTGGTTGGTGAACTCTGAAAAAGTTGCCATCAAACTCAAAACCACACACGGGCTGAAAACGAGTTAAGACACACGATCAAACAGTCAACAAGCAACGTCTAAACAGGTGTGTAATCGTGGGCGATTAATTTTACCACATTGGAAAGTAAGAAACTCTATCGTTTCATATTTTAAGAGTCGAGAAACAATAGAAAGATGACTCTATCTCTTTCAGATTTGACACAAGCGTGAAAGGACAAGCGCTTGACGGTCTTTTCAAGTTTAGGGAGTCATAAAAGACCAAATGGCTGCTCAGGAAAAACTAGGCACAAAGGGTGTACCAAATATCCGTGAACTGCAATATACACCTTGGTTTCAAAAATGAAACATAAATCGACCAAGGACTTTCCGTACGTGCAGGTAGTCTCCCCGAATGCTGTGTTCGGTGTATCACGGGTATAGGGCGGCAGACTCGGCTTCCTGTGGATAAAGGATTGAAAACCTATAGGGGTCTCCCTTTATATACGCGACGGTACGGGGAGGGAAAGTCCGTACTAGCGCTGTCTAAAGCCAACAGGCGAACGACAGCTGCTAGGTTTAACGACGCCGGAACACGTCTCTAGCCCAGACCTTCTAAATGTGCTTCGTTAAGTTCCAATGTTGCCTTAGGTTAATTGAATAAATTTTACAGTTGATCTTCAATTAAGTTTCAATTTCCAGGCCCTATCGTATGTAGTGTCTCGAAAGACTCCTAAATGCAAAGCTAGATGCCACAATGCAACATTTCGTTCGATGAAAACTAATTAAATAAGAGTTGAGAGCTTTTATGCAAACGAAATGAACGGAGTACAAACAACAATGTCTCTAATGCAACTAATGCAATTGAACACTTTTCATTCAAACACTAATCACTAGCGATATGGAAAAGATCACAATTTGCACTAATTAATCAAAACAAAAGAGATTTTTTTTTTGGTTTTCACTGTTTAATGGCTAATGTGCACTGAAAACAAAAAGAAAAATTTGAGAGATGATATTCAAAAGAGCGAAACAAACAAAATTCACTCAACAATGCAATCAATCAGATCCCCAAATCGACCCAAAGTCTCTCAAAGCAAAGAAAGACCCAAAAGCTTCCGATGGACCGTGTGATCTAGGTCCAAAGCAAGGCAAATGAATTCCGAATGAAGGAATGAACAATCACTCAAAAGATGCAGCAAAACAATCAAAGACTGTTAAGAGAGCGTGGAGAATCAATCAACAAGCTGACAGGACAATGAAGACACCAAAACTCCCAAGGAGGGCTCGATACACTAGGCCACTAGATGCCCTAGGGCTTAAAATGTAAAATCGGTAGATAGAAGCAAACAACCCAAGGACAGAGGTGAATTCCAGCCAAACAAGACTCCAACAGACTCAGACAGTCAGAAAATCAAGAAGAAAAGTATTGATCAGATCCAAAGAGCCAAAAAATGAAGAAACTCAAAAAACTCACAGGGGTGGCGCGACTGTGAGAGTGAAACTGGTGCCAGAAGCCAATTGGCGCGGGTTAGACAAAGGCAACACGCGCCAAGTGGCGCGACTGTCGGGTTAAAAACCGCGCCAGTCGAGTTTCTCAACAAAAATTAAAAACAAGCTACTTCCAGAAGCAGACCAATACAAGCTAAGCAAACCAAGCAGCTAAAACAATGAAAGAATCCAACCCAGAAGGTTCATCAAGCAAGGAAAAGACGATCAAAGCGAAACAACATAAACGAGTCAAGGAAAACCGGACGATCCCCAGCGGAGTCGCCAATTTGTTGAGGAGGTAAATCCCCTCTGCGGACAGAGGCGATCCCTACGAGCCCAGCAGGGGTCTAGCAACAAACAAACAATGCTATGACGCAAGCTCCTAGTTACGAATGAAAGACTTGGAATAGAGGCCTACCTGGATTCCAACGCTATGATCTGAAGAAGAAGTGTCCCCGTCCTTCAGCCCTGGCAGATCACAATCCTTCCACGATCTTCGCGGATGAACACCTGCACATAGAAGAAACGAACAGATACAAGCATAGGAACCAGCATACGTAACTAAACATCGGTCATAAAAGATATTACTCGCATTAACATGATGGAAAACGGAGTGGAACCATAATCATAGTCATCTATTAAATGATAAATGAATAGAAGTTACAACCAAGTTCTGACGTCGCAGCCTCCTTCGAACGGGTCTCCGGTCATCCACGTCTCGCAAAGCTCGCCAAGGAAAGGGAAAACCTCTCCAGAGTCTCGTGACAATGGTCTCCTCACTTGAGTTGGCCTTAAGGGGAAGAAGGGATTCTTTACAGTACAAAGGCACTTGGGAATAGGGAGATGCAAAGCTTCAGCACTTCAAGACTAGCTTGCCATGGATTTGAGCAGGCTTTTATAGATGGGGAAGGAGGGAGTTGGGATCCCTATTATTATGGGATTGGCCCTATCAACAAGGAAGGTTCCATGGAAGGTGGAAAAACCACTTCCCTTCCATAGAACTCCCGCAGCCAAACCTCCCAACTCAAGATAGGTAATGGTTGTGAGTTTGTTTGAACTCAACTTCCGCCATCCATATTTAAAAAACAGTCCCTAAAATGGGTGGCGCGATTGCTGCTCTAGTGGTCTTTGGCAAGCGACCTCTTGACAGATTTTCCTGATTGGCGCGAGCACTTAACCGTTCATTCGCCAATGCAAAAAGAGCCGTTTTTCATGAGTTTTGCAAGGAGATGTCTCAAGGGAAAATAAAGCTCATGCTCAGAGGGATGCATTGATGATGTTTTCAAAGCATGAAAATGTTCACAGGTCACGGAATGGGTCCTCCATTGTGCGGGACGGGGAATGGTAAGGACGGTGACAAATTACTGTGTAACAAACAGTAACCCCCACACTTCCCAGCTCATCCCTGCATTAGATGAACTTCGTGAGGTACTTGGACATACTGTCACCTTTCTCCATTTTTACATTCCTGAGTTTATCCTTGAGCGCCAACTTCCTCTGGTCACTCTTGCTTTGAAATAAATCTGTAAAATATTTCCACATCAAGAATGGAGAAGCTTTACCATGAAGGTTGGACACTATGTGATCCTTCACACCTTCCAACAGAATCCTTCGACATTTTGCTGTCTTCTTTTTCCATGCGTCAAGTATGGCAGCATCACTAGAAGTAGGTTTTGGAATTTCTGCATCTATGAACTCCTTCAACCTATTGTCATCCAACACCGCCTCCATCCTGTCCTTCCATGAAATATAATTTGAGCTGCCCTCAAGGGCATACTCCAATCACAATCCGTTGAAAGACATCTCAACTTCGACACCAAGAAAACACTACTACAAATTCGAATTCCACCAGCTCAAAACTCAACTGCTTCAATGTTTTGCAATTGCTCCAATGATCAATATCGCTCCGATACCATGTAGAAATTCAAATAAATTATATATTATTCACTGAGATTCTCCTGATCACACACTATCTTAACTCCATGCACAATACAGAATCTCTTCTACCATTGATCATTAATTTCGGAAATAAAAACAATCGCATGCGCACATTAAAACCATAAACAATCACACATATGAACACAGTATTTCATGGGAAAGATTAAAGCTGAAAACCCCCAACTATATGTATATTATATGTCATAGAGATCATGTAACAATCATTGTACAAAGCTCCTCACAAGCTCTCAGCACAACCTCGAATTGCTACACACTAATCAAGCTAGATCTAGCAAAACACATGCTCCAATCTCTACCAACTGATAGCTAGCCTCTATTGCGTAATCAATGCTGTAGAATGGCTCATTAAATAACTTGAACCACCTAGCTTGTACTGCGCAATCCTCATTGGCATCTCCAATCACTGGTTGTTGCAAATCATGCAACAGTATAGTCACAACTGATAGTCACACTGCTCTTTCACCTATCTCTTCACTGGTCTCCACTGAAACTGTCCATGCACTGAAGTTAACTCATGTATTCTTTAGTTGATTAATGAGTTTATAATTATTGAATTAATTAATAATTAATTCACAACACTCTCACTAGTGTATCAATCAGTTAGACTAGATACAACTAGCTCAACTATGTTTAGATTAGTTAAATTGAACACAACTCCATTAACTCCTCAATCAACTCCACCAAACTCTGTCACATGAGTTCTAACTGAAGTATCCATGCAATAGCTCCACTTAACCCTTAGGAATAGCGTAATTCCTTCTGTCAGCTCCTGTGCCACATCTGTGCACTTAACTGAAGTGCTCCAAGAGAATAAGATAATGTTTATAGTCCAAATATTATTAAGAGCTAATAATATTCGACATATCTATTTTTAGACTGGCAATCTAAAAATAGATTCCGCCCAATATGTCTAAAAATAGAATTCCATCTATTTTTTCCAACTTGACCAACCATCCACAAATAGCATCCTACAACTCATAGAACATGATCCATATGTCTAAAAATAGACTTTGCACCAAAAATAGCCTGCGGGCCCACTTAGTGAAGGTGACTTCTTTCCACTAAGCTCATCATCTTGTTGCAATATCAACATCACGAGGGGGTTGCGACCTAGTCGCAAAGTCACAACAAGCTGATAAACGGTCGCATGAGAGGGATGGTCACACAGTCACAACACCTTGGAT
Organism: Pinus albicaulis; assembly: GCA_034641835.2. Classification (NCBI taxonomy): domain Eukaryota; kingdom Viridiplantae; phylum Streptophyta; class Pinopsida; order Pinales; family Pinaceae; genus Pinus; species Pinus albicaulis. The sequence goes on from CM076572.1 coordinate 571,570,946, forward strand.
AATTTTCGCACGAGAGGGATGCGACTTGTGACCTACGCAAAAAAAAGGCCGTATTCGTATTCTTCATAAGCATAGATTACACTCTTTCATTCAAATTTGAAATTTATTTTGCTTAGCTGTATCAATATAGGGGGATGAAATGCATGCATGGCCACGAAGTATGACAAATTTTTTAAAGAAATCTGGATACCAACAGTGCACCGTGCAACAAAAACTTAACGTCTGAATAAGTCCCGCGTGGGAAATAAAGTTTAGTACAAGAGTTCAGTGTTGAAATTGTTTCTATAGAGTTAGTTTTTGGGCATCATCATAATGGGACACAAAAATTCAGAACCCATGGAAACAAATGATATGGGGCAAGTGAAAATGGCCTCAACAACCAAATCCCGGAGGTGGGTTTGGGTCAATGCCAAACAGTATCGGGGCATTTTAAAATGAAGACTAGCTTGCCTAAAATGGGAACAGACAAGGAAAAAATGTTTCAAAAGGAAAGTACTCAGGTCATTCACAAGGAACAACATTTAAACAGGTCATCTTTACAAGCAGGTGGCAACAACAAGTCCAAAGGAAACGGAAGGGAAAAAGCCATTGATGATTCTGCCTTATATAGTCCCACATCCACACCTCTCACTTGGTCATCTGATCCTTATGTGAAAGAACTATTAAATGTAAAAAATAGGTTTGAGGTAGCAGAAGCTAAAGAGTAGGAAAGAGATTGTACAATCCATATAATAATAGTAAAAAATCAGGCTTTAGCAGAAAGAAAAAAAGTTCTGAAGGAGCAAGTGGCATTGATACAAGAAGCTCTCCTGATGGGGAAGATAGAATGTCAATGCATGAAAGAAGAGGTGAAAAACATGAAATTTTCAGTGGAGAATACAGAGGTCATAAATGCGAAACCATACTAGGATAAGGGGAAAGTAGTTGCTCAAATAGACAACCCTGAAGAGACATCAAGAGAAGAAAGGAAAGGAGATTCTGCCAAACTCTCCAAAACCTGGGCTCAAGTTATTAGCAATTCTGCTAAGATGTAAGGAGAAACAAACACTCAAACTGACAACATGCAAGACAAAGAAAGCAAGGAAAGGCAAGATAAAGAAACAAACACAATTATTAAAGGGGTGAAATATTATGGAAAAAATGAATGTACTCTTGACCTTGCAAGAGATTTCTTGAAGGATAAGCTGCAATGGCAAGGAAAAATAGGCCAATCATGGAGAGTAGGTAAGCTTAACGGTGAGAGAGGCAGGCCCATAAAAGTCATCATGCCTAGATTGTGTGATAAAGAGATCATTCTACGTAAGAAGCATCTCTTGAGGGGTTCTCGATTTTTTCTAGAAGAATATTTAACTGTAAGACATCAAGAAGAAAGGAGGGACGAAATGAAAAATTTTAGGGTAGCAAGAGACGAGGGAAAAAAGAGAATGGATTTATAAAGGTAAAGCTGTGATAGAGAAATTTGGACCCCCTTCCAAAACAAGGCAGCAAAACGATAACAAAGAAGAAGTAGAAAACTCTTCAACAAGAAATGAGGAAGCCTAGGTCAGTATGGGCAAGCAGGGACAAAGACTCAACTATGAGTCTTTCATGTCAAAAAAAATAAAAATCAAGTCGTACCTAGGTTTCCTTAAGGTTATTTTGTTGGAACTGCAAGGGTTATCCATGGAGATGAGGACCTGGGTTAGGGCCTATTACAGAAGGTAGAGACATAATTTGCCTCATAGAAACACATGAGCATGAAGGGTGCAAGACACCTTGGTTTGAAGGGTACTGGAAGATAGTAATGTGGAACACGACAACAGGGAATGGCAAAGGGCACGGGGGTATCATGGTATTAGTGATAGAAAAAGAAGGTCGTTTCATTCAGCTAGAAGAAGAAGACCCCAATAAGCAATTTATCTGGCTTAAAATATCAGAAAATGGAAATCACATCAAAATTATAGCATGCTACTTTGCATCGCAAGTTTCAAAAATATACAAAAGTAGAGGGCTTGACCACAAAGACCCCTTTGCAGCCCTAAAAGAAAATATTTCAATATATTCTTAGCTAGGTGAATTCCTTACAATGGGGGATTTCAATGCTAGAACTATAGGTGAACAAGCTAGCATTGTTTGTAGTAAAGAAGACTGTGACCCTATCCAGCTTATAGAAGAGAGTAACCATCAATGGGAAACAATTTCAGAGGATAAAGGCTGCAATCTCTTTGGAGAAAAATTTCTTACGCTATGTGGGGCTTTCGATTTAGTCATTTGTAATAGTTTGACTAGATGGGAAAAGTCTAGTAATCTCACTTGCAACACTTACAATGGAGCAAGTGTAGTAGATTATGTAATTTGCTCGCATAGTTTGTGTGAAAAAATGGAGTAAGTGTTGATTAGAGATCAAAATTGGGACTTAAAATCAGATCAAAAGCCAATCTATTTAAGTCTCTCTTAGACCAGAAACAAGTAGTTAGGGTCAAAAACTCAGTGTGTTTAACAAAATCCCCTGAAGGGTAGAATTATTTTGACTACAGAGAATTGTAATACCTTCAAAATAATGCTGGAGAGGCACTTCACGAAGGAGGAAATATCATTTAATGGTCTCCACAGTCACAAATTAACACATTTAATTCAAAGCGCACTTGTTGAGTGAAAAAGAGAAAAAATTAAGAATTCTGAAACAAATTTATTTTCGGTTAATGCTTGGTTTGACGAGGAATGCAAAAAGGAAAGGAGAATGTGGAAGGAATCAAACAAAGATAACAAAAAGCTCAAATCTTACAAGCATATATTAAGAAAGAGAAAGGGTGATTTCATGGTGTCGAGGAGAGAAGAACTAATCTTCCTTGGGAAAAATAACCCCAAATTATTCTGGAAGGAGCTCCAACTGAAAAAGGTGCAAACTGAAAAAAAAAATTACAGATTCTAAATGGTTCGACTATGCAAGAAAACTGTATGAGCAGGATCCCAAGGTTGACCCTCTAACCTTGGTTAACACAGACACAAACTCTTCACGGTGCAAGATTTAGTGATGGGTATCAATAATTTGGGTGCCGGAAAAGCAAAATACTTAGTTGAACTCCAAGCAAAGTATCTAAAGTGGGGCTTAAAAATTCTTTCACCTCACATCACAATAATTTTCAACAACATCATACAGCATGGGTTCCCCACAAATTGGACAACTAGTATGGCAATACCTCTTTTCAAGAGTGGCGACGTCAATAATGCCTCCAATTACAGAACCATAATGATAAAACCCTTTTTTTAAAAGTTATTTGGAAGCATGATAGAAAATAAAATCAGCAAGTGGCCAGAAGAAAGAGATAAACGTGCTAAAGGATAAGCTAGTTTTAGACCTAAACATTCCACATTTGATAATTGTATAACTTTAAGGCACATCATTGAAAAATTTTGGGAAAAAAAGGAAGAAGTTTTTTGTTGCTTTGTTGATTTCAGAAAATCCTTTGACATAGTTCCTAGGGATAATTTGGTGCATAATGGAGGAACTCGCAGTTCCCAGGAATTTGAGAGCAGCTCTACATAGGCTCTATGAAGAGGTGAAAGTCAAAATTAGAACTTCAATAGGAATTTTTGAAAGCTTTAGAAGCGATATCGAGGTCAAGCAATGTTTGCCATTGTCTCCTACCCTTTTTGGTTTACATATTGACAAGCTTGAAGAGTGGCTAAATTCGGAATGGGGTGACAGTATCCAGTTGGGAAAGTTCGTCATAAGGCTTCTTTTGTACACAGATGACCTTACACTGATTTTTATATCGGCTCTTGGTTTTCAAGAGCACTTACGTTTCCTGGAGCATTTTTGTAGAAGGGTAGGGATGCAAGTCAATATTAGCAAAACAAAAGTAGTGGTTTTCTCTAACAAAAGAAAACATAACCAGCATGAGTTCTAATTTGAAGGAAACATTCTGGAAGAAGTTTCAAACTACAAATACCTCAGAATTGAGTTCAATATAAATTTAAGTTGGGAGGATTGTAGAAAGAAAAGAACTATGGGGGGTTGGAAAGCATTTTATGCTCTACAAAACAAGTGTAGAGAGGCATAGCTATGGGACTGGAAAAACACTCTAACCCTTTTTTGGCTTCTAGTGATTCTGGTGATTCTCTACGATTGTGAATTATGGGCTAGCAACAAAACTGAGATGCAGTGGAAACACATTGAGAAAATTTAGAAGCATTTGATTGCAAACAAATTCAAAATTAAAAGCGCAGATCCTTATGCTATCCTATTAAGTGAAACAGGGGTTGCTCCTATTGAAGCAATTGCTATGGTGCGTGTCATAAGGTATTTGAAAAAAAATGATCAAATGGAAGATGGTAGATGGCCCAAGGTTGTGTTTAATGACAGATTGTGCAAAATAAGGAAGACTTGGATGTGGAAAAATAACAAATGGTTTAGTAAATGGGGTATTTGCTTGAGCATGTGTCCAACAAATAGTAAAGAGATAAAAACTTTTGTTATGAATAAGTTCCAAAAAAGCACTTGGGAGAAAGATCTATGGAGAAAAAAGAAGTAATACATTGAAGAGTTTAACCCCACTCATAATCATCAACAAAAAGCATACATAGGAGCCAATATTTCTTGGAGATATAAAATTCTTATTGCTCAATTAAGGACTAATTCCCACCAACTCCATTGTGAAATAGGGCACTGGAAAAGGCCAAAATAAATGTGGCAGGAAAGAGTATGTATTTTTTGCTCTGCCAGAAAAGTGGAAACAGAAAAAAATTTCATCTTAGAATGCGAGGCCTTCAAAGACATTAGGGAAAATTATGCAGGTATTCTAGTAGCTAGCTCTTGGATAATCAATTTAATGAATATTTTGTTAAGAAGTCCAGAGCGTGTATTTTAAAACTCCATAGGAAAAGGGCCGAATAAAAGAGCCATATGGAGAAGAAATCTGTCCCATAGGCTATGTTTAGCCTCGTGGACGTTAAAAATACTTTCTTTCTTTCTTTTTACACCCCGTACATGATTTGTGCCTACATGATCACACACGTTTTGAAAGGGTGTCCAACTGTCTCATTTAGTTGCATCCTACGTGGTAACCACTGTTAATATTACTTATAGTTAAGTTTTTCTTGTAATTTCGGACAATGGGGATTGTTTTTGGAACCTTGACGTTCCTATTTAGAATTTGGTTGAGTTCTTTGGTAAGTCAGCATAGTTCTAACCCAATTACCACAATTCTATGTTATTCCAGATTGTGTCACGACACTGTTTACCTTGGTTTATTTGATACCCTCATAACATTTCATGTATTGTAAATGCGGTTTACCTTGTTTTATTTGAAACCCTCATAAAATTTCATGTATTTCCAATGCGTTAACTGATGGGACGTGACCCGTAATGCTGGAACTTTCTCCCATTTATATTAATTGATATTCCCTTCATATCTTCTGGTACAATCACACCTAGAAAATTGATAGCGCTAGTGCTATGGTGCCATGTTCACTTATCTCACGTGATGAACATATGACTCCTCAGGCCATGTTCTACAGTGAAGAGAGTAGGGGTAGAATTTATGGTGGGGATCAAATCCTCCAACACTAAAACATTTTTCTTGAAACCCCTGGAATTCTTTATGACATTTATCATTACAGTCGCTCAGGCGCTTAACTGTTTCACAAAGCAACCTATTCTGGTTCCTGGTTTGTTAGTGATGCTAGAAGAGAATTTTGCGTTAGCTTGTTTTCAAGGTGCTTCCACTCATCATGAAATCTAAAGTTCAGGTACCTCCTTTCATTTAATATTACCACAGAGAAACATTGATAAATTTCTGCCAGAAACTCTATATAATTATTTCATTGTATACATTTCCAGGTATATCGTTTTGACTATTTAGTCTAGGGGTTTACTAAAGGGTCTAGCTCAGGGACCAAAATGAATGGTTCTTACCTGGTTCTGCACTTTCGTTCCTTGTGTGGTGATGCGATTTAGGGGGCTTCGACTGGTAATTTACATCTCTTTTCAATTATAGATTCTATTTTCTATATGCAGATAGAAACCATTGGTATGAGATACGCCATTGCCTTAAGGAGATATAGGACCATGTTTGATTCAAAATATAAAAATAGTACATAAGTTCAAAAGAAAAATCATTCAAATTTCATCGTAGTAATTAATCTACAACTTCATTTGCTTAATTATTATTATTTTTTATTTCTTCTATGATTTTATGGTTGGGTAGTTTGATGTTGATTTTTATTTTTTCTTTTGGTAAAATCAGTTCTTGATCTGTTGGAAATGGAAGTGGTGGCAATAATTGGGCCACAAGCATCTGTTGTTGCATAATTCATATTACATTTGGGAGATACCGTCCAAGTCCCAATTGTATCCTTCTATGTTACTAGTCCCTCTGTTACTAGTGCCTTTCTCTCTAACCGCAGATTTCCATATTTTGTTCGCATGGCACATAGTGATGCCTTGCAGATGCACCCCATTGTAGCCCTGGCTTAGGCATATGGCTGGAAAAGAGTTACAACTTTTTATTCAGATGATGAATTCCACAACGGTTCAGTCACCTCATTAAGTGATGCGCTTAGGGATATTGAGTCAGAAATAGAATATATATCAGTCATAACGCTAACTGCGGACCAAGTAGCCATAGAAAAGGACCTACACAACTTAATCACAAAGGAATCGAGAGTTTTCGTTACTTATATGTCGTCTGATATTTGTTCAAAAATCTTAATGAAAGCCCATTAAATAGGAATGATGGATAATGGTTATGTTTGGATAAGCACAGATAAATTTACCAGTATTTGGGATGTTATGTTAAATTCTTCTTCCATGGAATACATGCAAGGCCTCCTGGGAGTCAAAACTTATATCCAGAATTCCAACAAGAATCTTGGAGATTTCTGTGGAAGGTGGAAATGCTAATTTAGACTCGAATGCCCTCATGAAGAAAAGGCTGAACTAAATGTCTACGATTTATTTTCATACGATGTCGTCTAGATGATAGCTCGGGAAATTGGGAATCTAGGAAGCATAAAATTTAATTTCATGAAGCCCACAAGTTCTGGGCCCAGTTTTACACAACTCAACGTTTTTCAGGAAGGACCACAGTTATTAACAGAGCTCCCGAATACAAACTTTACCGGTGTGAGTGGAGTTTTTCAGCTCAAAGATGGAGAAATTGTGGGTTCTACTTATGATATAACGAATGTTGTGGGTATTGGAATGATGAAACTCATATCTCCAAACAACTTCACTCTGGTGCATCATCGTCGTCCAACCCCAATAATACAATCGATGATCTTAAAACTATCATTTGGCCTGGTGGATCTACAAAAGTGCCTCATGGTTGGGAAAAATCAACCAATGGTAAGAGGTTCAAAATTGGAGTTCCCGTAAAACATGGATTCACTAAATTTGTTACAGTAACATTTGATAGGAGCCTTAACTGAAGCAATGTCACTAGTTTCTATATATATGTATTTGAGGTGGTTGTGAATCGATTGGATTATGAACTACTTTATGATCTCATTCCCTATGGGGATGAGAACATACTCCTATGATGACCTTGTCTATCAAGTTTATCTCAAGGTTACCTTCTAGGCTTCTATAGTTTGTTGAATTATTATATTTCTAATCCTTATGATCACCAAGAAATCAACTCCTACCGATACTGATTTAAACTTTTCTTGGTAGAAATTTGATGCAATTGTGGGTGATACCACAAATTTTCGCAAGTCGAAGTAAACATGCGGATTTCACATAACCATTCACTGAATTAGGTGTAGTAATGGTGGTTCCTATCAAGGCAGACGAAGAAAATAATTCTTGGGCATTCATACTGCATTTTACTACGAGAATGTGGTCTACAAAAACGACATTTATCATATTCATGGGATTTGTAATATGGCTATTCGAGCATAGGGTAAATCCCGTGTTGAGAGGAATACCCAGGAAACAAGTGGTCACTCTACTCTAGTATTTTTTCTCTAAATGTTTATCTACTTTCTATGCACTTATGTCCTTGGTGTTTAAAGTCTCCAACAAGTTGACCTTTCTTCTTTTCTGTTCACCCTGCTATACCAGGTTTTTGCTCTCAACGCTGGTTTTCTCACATAGTAAGCGATTCTCCTTCCACTTGAAATGATTTTTTTTTTCTCTTCTGGTTTGAAAATGAAAAAACAGAATGTCACTATTTACATGGATTTTATGAACTTTATCCTCCTGATATATTTACTGTACTGCAGGGGAGAATTTAGTTAGCAGTTTGTCTCGATTGGTGCTTGTAATTTGGCTATTTGTAGTTCCAATTTTAACATCCATCTATATGGCTAGTTTGATGTCTATTCTCTCTGTACAAAAATTGAACTGTACTATTAAATATTTTGAATCTCTCAAGGCCAGTGGAGGCATAGTAGGGTATTAGATCGGTTCTTTTCTAGCTCAATACCTCTTGTTGGAGCTTGGCATAAAAAATATTAAGACAAATTAAACACTAGAGGAAGTGAGATTGGCTCTCTCAAAAGGACCAAATAATGGAGGAGTTGCTTCCATGTTTGACAAGATTCCTTATATCCATATTTTTCTAGCATCACAATGGTTGGACCAATCTACAGTACCGGAGGCTTCTGCTTTGTAAGTTCCTTTAAATTCTCCATCATTTTTCTAAACTCTTTATGCATTTCACTTTTACTTTAATGTACTAGTGGGGTCATTTTATATACTCTTGTAACGCATTATTTATACATGTTCATACTCACATTTTATGATGATTGAACATGGTCCTAATCTTTTGTAGTTTTTTTTAAGAAGGGTTTCCTGAGAAAAGAAGATTCATTGGAGCTCTTCGTTATGCCTCCAACTCATTTCCTGTCTGCATAATGTTAAGGGTTAGGTTACCTAAGAGCCCCCCTCAACAACATTTTATACAATTTCCCTTTTTGTTCCTTGGGCTCAACAACATTTATACAAATTCCATTTTCGTTCCTTTCTTTCCAGAGTCTATTACTATTTTTAACGACTGAAATTTATTCTATTGCAACAAGCTTCTGGTTGTAGTCTCTTGGTTTTGACTCAACCCAGAAAGGCAACAATTATGCCCCTTTGGTCAAACATTTTTATTTTCCTTGGGTTTTAAAATCTGAATGGAATAACTGAAATAATCCCCCTCTGGGGTTTTCTCTCCTTGCTTGCAGGTTTGGTTTGTTCCAAATTTTTATGTCTTTTGTTTCTTGGCTCACCAAAATATGTTATGCCACAACTAACTAATATCTTCCTTCCAGGTCAGTTTCCAGTTAGCTATTCACGCTTGTCCATGTTGGGTTTATAATTTTTTCCCTGAGCAGTTTATTGAGTTATTTTCAATTGATATAGTTGCATACGATATTCATCTTTAAAATCTAATTTTATTTCGGCTCTATATTATATCTGTTGGAGCTATGGTTATAACTCAGCGGCATGTTTTTTTTCCGATTTTGCCAATACTTATAGAACCAATCATAACTTAGATTTACCCTATTTTCACCAGTGATTTTATGAGTCTGTTTTAAGAATTTTTATGTATTTGATTATATTCTGCATTACTCTTTAGTTGTGAAAGCTTTATATGCTAGAAGCATGGGTTTGCATGAATTTTACAATAGGTATTGGCAATTCTTTTTGTCACACGTTATTTTATCACCATGAAATTTGAATATCCATATAGGTATATCACTACCTATATTGTGCTCCCTTAGAAGTCAAAAACCCTATTGTTCCTAAACCAAGTCTACCTCTGCACCTTTTCTAGCATTTTCCCGCGGGTCAACGGATACTTGGTCTATAAACTGTGGCAACCCCCACACATTTTGCTACTAAAACCTGTGGACCCCCATAAAAGGTAGAATTAAAAAAAATTAAATTCTAGAAGCGTAGCTGGTCGAATATTCTCCCAATTGGAAGCTTCTAGAGGCACGATCAGTTCAAGCTTTATCCCTCCACTCATGGAGCTTATCCCTTGGTCCATGGAGCTCAAATCCCTTCATGAAAGGAATCCATTCCCCTCTTCATGGAACTGAAATTGTCTCCATTTCCTTATAAATTGAGCTCATGTTTGAGTCTCAAGGGTAGTTTGTAGATGCTAAGCTAGTATATGGTATTTGCTGAAGCAATTATCAAGAGTGCATAATCTCTACACTAGTTCTTGTTGACATGAGAATGATCACACCCTTGTGTCCATAACTCTATGCTGGTATTCAGAGAGGAAAGCTTGTCAAACTGAAGGAGGAACGATTTTTCAGGACCCCAGGAGAAAATTGTACGACATCAAGGCATCAGGTTGTAGGGTTACTCTTTTTATTCAAGATAATACATATGGATCTCTTTTTCTCATTGAGTTGTTCTTGTGCTTGTTGAATAACATAAATACTTAGACTCCTTGATCACTAAGTTGGATTAGCTTTTCTTAATTATTATATGTTGCAGATGCTTTGATTCTTTTGTCTATCTTTGATTTCAGGTTCTACTTATTGGAGAAGCCTCTTTGGAACGACTGGATAAAATACTGCATCAAACGTTGGATTTCAAGGTAGGGGCATGTCCTCTTTCTTTATTTATAATAATTCTGAAATGAAATTAGTATAGAGAAAGAGGTTTCCAAATGGATGTTTGTTTCTAGCTATTCGTAGAATACTAGGGAGATCGCTCTTGTCCGCAAGAGGGAATAATCCGCATAACAAATTGGTGACTCCGGTGGGGAAAAGAACTTAGCTTTCTCTTTTTTATTTTTCAGTTTTAATTTTGGAATTTTTCTGATTTTGACTTATCTAAGACTGGGTTGGGTAGATAAATTTTAAGAATCCCTAAAAAGAAAAGCTGAATATTTATTTTTTATGTGTTTTTCCTTGCCTCCACTATTTTCATTTGAAAACAGTGCGGAAGCCTCCACACGTTTAAGTTCAAAACAATGCGGTACTTCTCTGTTTCACATTAGAAATTGTGGACTTTGGGAAATTTTTTGAAAAAAATTAAAATGATCTTTTTAGGAACCATATCACCTGATTCTTTTTGTTTGCCCCAGTCTATCTTAGTTGTCTAGTCTTATGTGTGAATTTATTTTCAGCAAATTTGCGTTTGTGTGATTTTTCATCCTATTTTAATTTTATGAGTGAGTGTTTGCCCTACTTTCTTGTTGCTCCATATAAGATATCTTCATTTACCTTAGATTATTGGTAAAATGATATTATCTTTCTGACCCATTAAGATCATTGCAAACCTTACTTTTATGAAAATTGATCCCTTTTCATTTGCAAATTTGGAAAATCTGTTAGCTTACTAAAGCCTGATTTTTCACACTAAAGCATTTTTGGATGTTTCATTTCTGCTGAGATAAGTGGAAATTTTTCTTAGTCTGATCACAAAACTAGGAGAAAATATCCTCAAACTTTTCAGATAGACTTCAAAATTAGAATTTTCTTTTATTTTTAATTTTATGTTTTTAGAGTTTTAGATATAGTTTTCTTTTGGAAATGGTTTGTTTATTGATTTGTAGTTCTTGATCTAATTGATTAAAGGAAATTCATTTCAAAAGAGTCATTGATCATTTTTTGTAAATTGAGTTCTCTAAGAAATTGTCTTCTTTTCAAAGATTTTGTTTATGCATGAAATAATTGGTGCTTTGAAAATTGTTAAATCTCTCAATCTTTCCCTTAAATAAGGTTCATTAAAAAGAAAAGAGTTGCACTTCTCATTTAGATGCATTTAGCGTATTTTTGAGTCGGGTCACAAACATCATTGAAGTTTCAACTCCGTACCTTTTGTCTTAAGAAACAACCAAATTAAAAAACAACGCTTTAATAAAATCAATATATATATTTTACATTTTCTAGGGCTCATTCCACCAACATAGCTTAGGCTAGTGTCTTGGGACAGGTTGTAATTAACATTTCAAGACAGTTTAACTAAACAAGTAGCAACCTTGCGGTAGGAAAATCCAACTGTGGCATTTGTGCTCTGGGAAGCTCTTCTTAAAAGTGTCAAGAACGAGATCATGTCAGAACTAGTGAGGTAATCATACCTATCTTATTGGGAAATATAACATATGTGCACATAATACAAATGACAAGCCTCAAATAGACCATTGTCGAGGAGCCTGGGGTCACTTGTTGGTAAACCTTAGATTATATCAAGGAGCCTTTAAGGGGATTGAGCTTCTTACTCTGCCCTTGCATGTATATCGGATCGTAGACTGTTCCCCCGGGTACATTTGTTCTTGTTGGTGACCTTAGTGACCATAAACATTAGGATTTTTCCCAAGGTGACAGTGGAGGGAAGGTCCCACTGTACCCGGAATAGACATCACCTAGACTCACTTGGAATTTTCAGAGGGTACTCTTCACTTCGAGATGGCATAAGTGGAGGGACTTGAAATGGACTATTTCATTAAGCAGGTTGTCAGGGTAACTGTTCCAACTGCCAAGTTTTCCACATTAGAACTCTACGATGTTGGATTTCATCACCAACTAGAGTTTTTAGTGTGGAAACATATTTTTTGTGTGTGGATCGATCTCTTAGATTTTGTAGGCGTGTGTTTTGATTTTATTGTTTCCTTAGCGAATTTAGATTTGTTTTGTTGAAATTTAATTTGATTTCTTATGTTACAATTTTTAACCATGGCTGAATTACCGAGACATTCTCGTAGAATGCAGGGGAAAACCCTTGAGTACACATGAAGCGAGTTAGAAAAACTTAAATCTGAAAAAGGCCAACAATTAGGGACTAGATCAAATGAAAAAGAGGAAACATCAGTCATTATACATCTTGATTACAAAGTAGATCAACCTCAAACAATAGAAAGTTCTCAAAGAAAATTTTCAATTTATGAACTAATTGAACTTTCTTCCACAGCTAGTGAATTATCAGCTGCTGAGCCTAAAATTTCTGAACCAGAAACTAAACCTGTTATGTCAGATTTTGCTTCAGATTTCATAACTCCAACCTCTAGTAGTCCTGATTCACCTCAAGTGAAGTTTCGCATCACAGAGAACCTTCCTCTTGGCCTCATTAGCATTGAAGAGATTACCGACACAAAAGAAGAAGTTGTTCTTCCTTCACATCAAGAATCTTTAGATCGTAGGCCAAGTGAATCGATTTACTATTATAGCCCTTTCAAACAGGATCCTTGGTATTCTCAGTTAACCAAATTTCTACACAATTCGAGTCTCAACTATTCACCACCACACATTCCATTTTACGCCATACCAAGAGGTAATTATAGATCGTCATTAAACATGTCTGGTGAGTCATCCATGTTTTCTACATCACCAGAAAATTATTTGTATGGTGGTTCGTCTGTTCCTTCAGGATATCAGTCGCTTTCTGGTACTTTCTCAGGAGAATCTCCCTCTCCCGACAAACTTATACATTCACCTGGTCCAAATGAATCTCATACCAAAAATTTGAACACGGAACAAGTCTACATGATGTCTGGAAACATTCCTAACCCTGACCCTCAAAGTAGTAATTTATCGCCTGGGGGGCAACCTCAAGGACAATACACACCTCAAGAATATTAGATACCTCAAGTATAGTACATACCTCAAGGATAATATCAACCTCAAGGGCAGTGCTCTATTTAGGTTCTGCAACCTCTTCAAAGACATTACCCTATACCAGGGAAATAGTCTTTCCAAGGACAACAACCTCCTTTAGGGTCGCAATTCTATCAGGAACAATAATGTTTCCAGGGAGATCAATATTTTAGTGGAAATTATCCAGCCAAATATCAAGCTTACGTTCCAAATTATCAACCTGGTTATGGTCCATATTACGCTTCACAACCTTCAATGGGAGCTCCATATCCTAAGTAAATACAGTGTGGAATCCATCTTTTAATTAAAAAAATTTGCAACCTAACGTGCAAGTACCTTATAATCAGCCTAGTCAGCCAATTTCTTATAATCAAATCCAACAACTTGTCCAACCTACACTTCAAGTTATACCTCAAGTATCTGCACCTAGCAATGTTCAGCAACCTGGTACGAGTACATCTAGAACTCCACCTCAAACTTCCACACCAACTTCTGTTCAAAAACCTACCACAACTATCTCTGGAATTTATGCAGCCCCTCAAGTATCACAACCGATCCCCCAAGTCACTGCATGTCAACCTGGACCCACGGTTCAGACTACAGTTTAGATGCCTGTGGGACAACCTGGTACAAGTACAATTATAACAAGCCAACCTCAGTTTTTTTATCAAACATATCAAGGGCAGTATCAATATGGACCTGTAGTACAAATTCCAGTATACCAACATCAACCGTACCCTGGTTATACGTATCAGATACCATTTCAACCTCAGTATGGTACAACTAACCTTGGTTATCCGAGAGGCATTCCAATCCCAACTGCACAGGCTATTCCAGGTTATCCTGGATATCCTCCTCCTGGTACTGGTATAGTTCCACAAGGTTATCAATTTGATCAACAATACCCTAACCATCTGTTACCATTCATAGAAACTTTGGATTTACCCGATTTGTCATGCCTAATGAACGATCTGATTTATTATCTTTCGTATTGGCCGCCAATGTTGAATAAGTTGCCTAGTGATATTCCTAAGTTCGAAGGTAAATCAGGAGAAGACCCCTCTAACCATGTCATGACTTACCACCTCTAGTGCACATCCAACTCTTTAATCAATGATTCCATTCGATTAAGACTTTTTCAGAGAACACTGATAGGTTTAGCTGCAAAATAGTATATTGAACTACCACGTGGCTCATTCAACAATTTCAACGTGTTAGCAATAGCTTTCTTAACACACTTTCATTTTCCAGTCCGATACGACAATGGAACGAAACTCTTAACTTCATTAAAAAAATCTATGTCTACATACATTTCCGATCACATACATGAATGGAGACGTAGAAGACATTATTGAAAGCTTTTATTCGGATCATATTTTGGCGAAATGGTTTATCAAATAATTGCTTCCAAATATCACAGAAGATGTGGCTAAGGGAGGTGTTGTTATGGAGGAATAGGTCATTGCTTAAGCACAGTACTTATACCTTGTATATACACAGTCTAGTACTTTATACGAAAAAATTCCTGACTTACCACGTCCCAGTCAAATAACTGCAACTCCTTCAGGTTCTCATGCTGTAGAGTTAGCGCTAATAAGAGTAAGAAGAAGTCCTCCAAAACTACTTCTCCTATCATAACTTTACGAGATTCACCGAAAGAAGATTATTCCCTTGAAACTTCTGCCAACATCCATGTTGTAGACTCATATACAGCTAAATCTAGGACCGGTAATAAGAAGAAAGGAAAGAATAAAAACACACAAACAACGTCTCCCAAAGAGAAAACCGAAAAGAATGAACCAACTGATGATAAACAGAAACCTTGTTATCCTTGTGTTATCTGTGAAGATAATCACTTTACCAAAGAGTACCCACATCGGTCCAAGGTCTCTAAGTTTGTCAAAGGTTCACCCACACCCACTGTCTTGAAAGATCCTTTTCCTACTCAAGATAACAAAATGAGAGGATCTTCTTCACATTCATCAGCAGATATTTTAATGATATTTGAGGTTATGGTTGTGACACGATCGCAAGACTATGGAACTAAAAATCATGTAACTGGTAAAGAGGCAAAAAATTCTAGTCCCACACCAGCTATGTCTCCTTTGGTTTCTGATCCACTTCACATCAAGAAATGTAATCTTGATCTAGTGATTAAACCACCTGTTAAAGGTGTAATTCGAAAATCACCTTTGAATCCACATGCGATAGCTGCTGAGAATTACAACATTGTTGAAGACTTGGCGATATCCCCTTCAACAATTTTTGCCTTAGAAGTGCTACAATCATGTCCAACACAAATGAAATTAATATTATCATCTATCAGAGCTATTGACCCTCGGGATTCTAACCTCATGGTCTTTGATCTAGAAAATTTTACACCGAGACTCCATCATCAGATGGCTTTTGAGATACCAGTATTAGTAAAAAACAGACAAGTATTTCATACTGTGATTGTTGAGGGGGAATCCACATGCATAATGTTGTTAAAATATTGGAAAACTCTCGGTTCTCCAACACTCAACCAATGACCAACAATCCTTAAATCCTTTGATGGAAGAGGATTTCATCTGCACGGAATACTCCAGGATCTACCTATAGAAGTAGAAGGAAAAATTGTTAATCTAGATGTGGAAGTTGTTGATGCCCCTCTGGATTACAACCTTCTTTTGGGTCGTAGTTGGTCTTATGTCATGACTGTTTTCGTTTTGTCCGTATTTTGGTTAATCATGTTTCCTCATAAAGGAAATATTGTGAAAATTGATCAATTGTCATATTATTTGTCCGATCCTGCTTCTACGGATAGTATCCAACATGTTGTAAAATCAAATATCCCATATGAAGATGTTGGTGTAGGTTTGGTAAAGGCATTTTCTCGGATGGGAACTTTATCTATGCCTCCACCCAATGTACCGCATACAATTTCCAACAATAATATGATCTCATCAAGCACTATACCATTTGATGACACTTGGGTAGTGCCTTCAGAATCAGAACATGATTCTTTCAATGGAAAGGTGCCTTTGAGTCCTTTTGAAATGGCATATGTGGTAGTACATTCATTTTCTGACTCACTTTCAACTACTCATGATCAAATGAATGTGATCACCGAAGAATATTCTTCACTATCAAGCTCAGCCTTGACATCACTTTCTGATCCTTTTCAACAAGTGTTTCACATTGATGAAAGTATTCGAGAATTTTTCTCTTTGGATGAATTACCCTAGGATGATCTACATCATAGGTCTTCATTTTTACCTGAACTTGATAGGTTTGAAGATGATTTTTCTTCTATTTTTACAATTTATTATGTCAAGTAACTGCATAATCCCATATTGATTACAAATTCGGGTTCCGAGATTAATTTGGGAAACATTTCTACAAATTTTCCTATCGACATATCAATTAAACTTGGAATTATTGAAAACATTCATTTAGGTGCTTCTTGTACAATTGAAGAGATTAATATAGACAAAGCCCTATTTCAATAATTCCGAGACATATTTTTCTGGTCTTATGAAGAGATGCCAGGAATTGATTCAAAGATTGTCATTCATGAAATTAAGACATACCCGGATGCCAAGCCTATTAGACAAAGATTACGTCCAATACATCCGCGAAAATCTGCTGCTATCAAAGCTGAAGTTGAAAATCTATTGCGAGTAAGATTTATTTATCCAATTCCATTGACAGAATGGGTATCTAATATAGTTCCCATTACCAAGAAACAAGGGACTATACAAGTATGCATCGATTATAGGGATATTAATAAAGAATGTAAAAAATACAATTATCCAACCCCCTATATCGACCAAATTATTGATTGTTGTGCCGGAAATGAAATTTTTTCATTTATGGATGGATTTTATGGGTATAATCAGATAAACATACTCCCTTCCAATCAACAAAAAACAATGTTTATATGTCCTTGGGGAACATTTTCTTATTGAAAATTACCTTTCGGATTAAAAATGAAAGTGCAACTTTTGAAAGGGCCATGTCTTATACTTTTCATGATATCAAACATATTGTACAACCTTATCTGGATGACTTACCTTCTCACTCTTTACGCAAGGATGATCATCCTACACACTTACGAGATATATTCATGAAATGTAGGCATTACAAGATTCATTTGAACCCGCACAAATTTGTTTTTTATGTGAAACCAAGATGATTACTAGGATTCATCGTTTTGAAAGTTCACATTCGTGTCGACCACTCGAAGGTTGAGGCCATCATCAATTTACCTCCTCCTTCCACACTTTGCCAACTCCAAAGTTAGCAAGGGAAAGAAAATTTTCTACGTAGGTTTATCCCGAACTATGCTGAGTTAACAAAAGGTTTTACCCAGTTGTTGAAACAAAGTGTTCCTTTTATTTGGGATGAGATTGCTGATAAATATTTTGATGCATTAAAACAACGTTGACCCATGCACCGTTATTGCATCCTCCCAATTACCAACAAGACTACTTTTTATACTTAGAAGCTTCTAATTCCACCATTGAAATGGTTCTAGTTCAAGAGGATGAATCTTACAATGAGCATGTGGTATATTATCTAAGTTGGAATCTTAACCCAACAGAGATCAAATATTCGCATGTGGAGAAATTGGCCTTGGCAGTAGTGCAAGTTGTCCAACGATTCCGTGACTGCATACTATTACGTAAAACAACTGTGATCTCTAAAACCCAATGATGTATATTTTGACAAAAAAATTACTTGGGGGCAAATAATCTAAATGGATTGTCATCCTACAAGAGTTTGATTTGGAATTTGAGAAATCTAAATCAAATAAATCACTAGTGTTTACAGAACTTATGTGTGACTTTCTCAATACTGAGATGGAAACCGTGGTAGAGAATCCAATCACAGATGAATCTATGTTTCTTATCAGCACATTAGATCCATGGTATGGAGATATCATTATATATCTTCAAACCCAAACCTTTTTCCCAGAGCTTTCACGATCAAATCGACAGAAAACACGATATCAATCCAAAAAATATAATATCGTTGGAGACACTCTTTATCGTCGTGGTGCAAATTCTATTTTTTTGACATTGTCTAACTCATGAAGAGGCTAAAAGGGTTTCGAATGATTGCCACTCTAAAGAGTGTGGTGTTCATATGCCTAAATTTTCCACAACCCAAAAGATATTACGCGTTGGTTATTTTTTTCCGTCGTTATTCAAATATTTTATTATTGTGGTTTGAAAATGCCACAACTGCCAAATTTTTTATCGAAATATGTGTGCACCTCCATCCCCTCTTCACCCACTCATTTCTGTAAGTACTTTTGCGAAATGGGGCGTTGATTTCATTACATGTAACCCTCACTCGGCTAGGGGGCATGGGTATATTATTCTCGTTGTAGATTACTTTAAAAAATGGGCCGAGGCGATGCCTACATTCACGACAGATGGAAAAACTGTTGCTACTTTCGTATTCAATCATGTGATTGCTTGTTTCAGTGTGCCTCAATATATTATCACAGACCATGGGATTCATTTTCGAAATATAATGATGACCGAACTTTTCGATCAACTTGGCCTAAACCATGATAGCTCTACTTCATATTACCCGCAGGCTAATGGTCAAGTTGAAGCTGTCAACAAGGTTTTAACCACCATGATTAAACGGATTATCAGAACTCACAAATCGAATTGGCATACCATGATTTTTTCAGCACTATGGGCATACCGAAACTCTGCAAAAACTGCAACAGGGTTCACTCCTTTTCAACTTGTCTACGGTTTAGAAGTTGTGTTACTCATTGAATGTGAAATACCATCACTCCAATTAGCCATTGAGTTATTACCAACTACCATTGAAGAGGAGAAATGATTTTTTTACTTAGCATAATTAGATGAGACTCAGCGCACTGTTGCATTAGCTGTCGAAGCTCATAAGAAACATGTGAAAGCTCAGTATGATCAAAGTATTACCCCTTGTATTTTTTCATAAGGTGACCTAGTCTTAGTATATGATCAAGCTAATGATAAGCTAGGTGCTAGAGAATTCGAATTGATGTGGCATGGTCCCTACATTGTCAAGCGTGTGCTTGCAAAAGGGGCCTATGAATTGAAGGATTATGATGGGGTCTCTTTAGATAAGCCCAGAAATGGTCTTTATCTTAAGAGATGTTATGCTTGAATTTTGTGTGAAGATCTCACTTGTACATTAGTTACTTTCTAGATAGTGTGTCTTAGATTAGATAAGTGTGCCTAGATTAAGTTTGTTGTTACTACTATCACTACTTATCTTCATTACTCTTGATATTTCAGATGTCGACATCCCTTCAAACGTACATTAGTTTTGCTGATGGTGCCTGTCATAGTACACGAAATATTTCTTCTGCTTTCTGGGTTATCTTTCACCCACTGATGAGTTAGTTTCTATGAATGGGGTATGCCTTGGTAAAAAAATGAACAATATTGCATAATATATCACAGTCATTGAGTTATTATCTGATGCCATTTCATTTGGTATTCGACGTTTCATCATTAGGTTGGATTTAGAACTCATTGTATTAAATTTAAACATGGTATATGCAATTGAAAATCCAGTGTTATTGAGATTATTTTTGAAGGTTCATCTCTTGGAATGAAAATTTGATTATATTGAATATCTACACATTTCAAGAAATTTAAACACATTGGCCGATGCATTAACTAATCATGTTCTAAATTGACATTTGTAACATTAACATAGTAAACCAAAACAAAATTTGATCCATGTTGAACAAGAGACTCATAGAAAGTAGTAATATCATAGATAGGTTTGTTTTCAAAAAATATTACATCGTCTATGATCATAGGTTCAAATACCTTATGATCTAATAGATACTGATACAAAAACAAAAGATGTCGATCAACAATGATCATCCACTATCTATGTTGATGATCATGGTAATAGACTATGACACGCACCACCTTGCGCGAGAATCTCCTAAATGGTCCTGGAACACCTGTTACATGTCTCTGAAGCAGGAGAGGAATATCATCTTTTCCTGTCTCAGGAATGTCTATGGTTAACGTCTCCAGGTTTTGTTCCATATCTGCTAGGATCTCTGCTGCCTGATCTTGTGGTGGTGCTATAGGCTCTGCTTGCTGCCTATCAAAGCGGCGGAGTGTAGCTGGTCGTTGTGGAATGACATCTGCATTAAAATATTTTTATTAGTATTGAATGATAAAAAACAAATAAAAATTAGATTAAATACATCAAAATATTTTTCTTACCTGATTCGTCCACTGTGCCCCTGGAGGCAAAGACATATCAGGATCACCTCTGAAATCCATCCCTGCATAGGGGAAGTCTTCGATTGTGAATACTTGGTTCCTTAGCCACATAAAGTATGCCAGAGTGAACCGAACCACTGAACTGCCATCACCACCATGGTAGGCCATTAATTTCACCCAACATACCATCTGAGGTTTTAAAAGTTCCCCACGATATACTGGAATCAGCTAAGGGGCAAGAAGTGGGATTATCTCTAAAGAAAAAGAAATCAAAATGGCGCCATAACCAAAGTTTTTTAACTTTTCATTCTTTGCTCTAGTTAATTGGCCTTTCATGTTGGCCAATACCCCTTGGCACTAGTTAAATATGGTACCTCTGAAACACTCTACATTACTCTAGATTTGTGATTTAGTGGCTACAGGTGGAGCTGCACTTCCACACAATCTGGTAACTGTAAATTCTATCACTTTGAGATCCAATCACAAAATGGTTTTAATATCTATGCGACTATCTTTTGAGTCTTCTTCATCACTGCAATATTGTTTTTTGTAGCTAGCAATGGGCAGGCCACCTTGTCTTACTCCAAACAAGGATATGTTTTCCCCTCTCTGGGACAATCCAGTAAGAAAATAAATGTCCTCTAGCTCGATTTTGAGCCGATGGTCACTAATGATGAAGCATTGGTCTTCAAATTTCCATGCATTTATCAACCATGTTATCAACTCTACTTATGCTTTCATACCTTGGATAGCCCAGAAATTCTATAAACCACAAGCTTGCAATGCACGTATTGTGGTAGGATCATCCATGGCTTCATTTTATATAGCCTCATGTTCAGGTTCTCTCCACTCTAGCATGGTGGAATAGCCTACAAATAAACACATTTAAAAGTTAGAAGCCATTTGAGTGAAAAACTTGAATCATTTTTAAAAGAATTTGTGAATTTTAAAATGGTGATGGTGCCTCCGCAGTTTTTGTGAGGAGATAGTGTGGACGTCCTCACAGGCTCCACACAAAAACCATGGTAGCCTGATATTTTTCTATTTAAAAAATTATCAGGGTCCGCAGGTAGTGCGCGCATGACCTGTGGACCCCCGAGAGCACATTTTTAAACACAAATTCCTCCCAAAAAATGGAATTAATACTAAAAAGGAGAAATGAAACAGATAGAAATGAAGAGGAAGAAGATGTGGATTACCTAGTTCTAACGTTTCACGGAATGGATGGTTGGTTCACCCGATATTTTCTTCGAAAGTGTTTTTCCAAAAGCTCTCAATTCACTGCTCTTAAGACAAAAAGTTGAAAATGATTTTGTTTTAACTCCTTTTTATAGTTTTTGAATGAATAAAATATTATATTATATTTATTTTTCACTTTAAAAGGCTATTTTAAAATGTTTTTACTTCTTGGAAATAGGTATGTGTAATATTTTGAGTTTTTGTGCAGGATACAATATTTTTTGGTGAAAATAATTATTTTGACGCTGAGTGTAATTTTATCACCTTTTTGGGCTCTTCAAAATTACGAAAAAGCGAAACCCTGGATTTCTCTTTTAAGCCCTTTTCAGACTCTCAAAATATGAAAATATCATTGAGTACTTGGCTATTTGAACTTGTTAAAGTAAATGAACAATCGTCCCTTCAGTATAAGTTTACCCCTTTTCTGGACTAAAATGGACTAATTACGAAAAATGTATACGTTGACTAGTCATGGTCAATAGAGTTCTCTTCTGTATTATTTTATCATTTTTCGGGCTTGAGAGACTAAATTTACGAAAAATAACAACCACGGAGTTTACTTATGTTTCTCTTCTGACTCCCTAAAATTGAAAAACACTGAGTTTCTCCTATACTGGACTCGTTAAAATTTAATAGTAAATGACCTGTCAATTACAAACAGGACCAAACCACTCCTTCTTAAGGTTCGATTTTAATAATAAGATGGACTCATCCGAAGGATGAGCTTACAGAAACAAGAAAATGTTATCCTCCTCAATCTTGTCAAAAATAAAGAGGTACTTGCTAGTAATGGTGGGGGGAAAAGAGGGAAAAAGAATTCAGTTCTCACCCTTGTTTAAAAATCAGCATGCCACTCTTGACCACGACACTTTGTCACACTTTTACCTGGGTTGGGAAATATTTTTGCCAACAGTTAATCAAACCACATTGAAAGTCTTCAGCCAGTTTCTGGGTATTAGCTTTAGGTCAAATTCTGCCAAGCCATATGCAGTGTCGTTATGTGTTCAAGAGATAGTTCAAATAAACCATATATTGCAAACATTTGTCTCCATTCACATTGACCATCCCTGAGTCAGTCCTTGCAAAAACTTCTTCAAAACTTGATCTAATGGTTTCGTGTAGTAGGCTTTCCTGCGACGAATCACTTTCTATCGACGACAACTCATCATCTATAAATTTGATCTAGAATCCTATCAGTACCTTGGGATTTGCATGCCCTAATGGCAGGTTTCTTGCCTTTGACGATAGGTTGCATCATTGAAATTCGATCAAATGATTCTATGAGTGTTTGACCACTAGATTACTTGAGGGCCATTGTCATTATTGATGGTTTCTCTCACACTTATTAACAATTCATAACATTGACTCGTAATCAAGTGGTTTCTACCATGTTCGACTTCGACATAATCAATTACATGGATAGAATCGTACTAGTTCGGGAAGAGGAAATCAAGACCCTGGATCTACTTTCCACCATCCAGGCTGCAAGGAGTTTTATTATTCATGATACAGTAGACTATTCATGATAGGTGGTTGCACCCATACTATGTCTACTTCTGATGTAATATTGAAACCATATCTGTACCACTGTAGGTTTTAACCCTGTACAGAAATTATCTACAAACGAATCTTAAAAACAGAAAATAAACAATAGCGAGAGCATAAAACATAAAACATATATACATAGAGATTTTCCCTCGGATCCAAAATCAGGATGACCAGCTTGATTTTTTATTATATTCCTTTTAGTGTTACAACACATATATATACATGTCGAAGCATACATAAACCCCAATCCATTAACCATGGATTAGAACATAACCGTAGCTCCCTTGACCGGATCTACAAAATACCAGGGGCCTAAAACCATCATGCCCCAAAACCATGTGCAAACCCATGCACAAAAACATGGGCAGGTCCGCCCACTGAAAAATAGGGTCCAAAAAATATAACACATACCCAACATTCTCCCACTTGTTGTATTCTTTCCGCAGGGGGCCATACGAGAGCTTAGTCATTAGCCCAGCTTTGCAACACCCATTTTTTCTCTACACCAAGAGAACTTTTGAGTGCTCACAGACTTCGCCAATGCATCTACAACATTCTTCAAAGTGTCTACCTTTACCAGCAACACCCTTTTAGCCTCAACCATATCTCTCAAAAAGTGATATTTAACATCAATGTGCTTTGCCTTTGAATAATAAGTAGGGTTCTTAGCCAAGAAAATTGCACTTTGGCTATCACTGTATATCCTTATAGCTTGCTGCACCAACCCCATACTTGAACACAATCTCTGCAACCAAACTGCTTCCTTGCTTGCATGAGTGGTTGCCATGTATTCTGCCTCTGTAGTTGAAAGAGCCACTACAAACTGTCTTTTACTCATCCAACTAACTGCACCTCCAAATAGGCTAAACACATACCCACTTGTAGATCTTCTTTGGTCTAGATCTCCAGCCCAGTTTGCATCAAAAAAACCATGAATGTCCAACACTCTTTCCAATCCCGGTCTCCCTGTTAGCACAAGCCATAATCACTAGTGCCATGAAAATATCTGAAAACCCGCTTCACTGTTGTCCAATGCTCCTTCCCTGGGTTTCAAATAAAACTGCTCAATACTCCCACTGTATGTGCAATGTCTGGTCTAGTATAGACCACTGCATACATTAGGCTACCCACTGCACTTGCATATCGAACACGGGACATATCCTCCTCTTCTTCTTGTGTCTTGGGACACTATTCAACGGACAACGTTACACTTACAGGAATAAGAACATTCATCGGTTTACTATCCTGCATATTGAACCTCTTCAATATAGTCTCAACATATTTCCTCTGGTTTAACCAAAGCTTCCTCTTTGCCTGATCTCTCTTAATTTCCATGCCCAAAATATAGTTTTCAACACCAATATCCTTCATGTTGAATTTGGAGAACAGTTGGGTCTTCAAATCTTGGATATTTTATTTGTCATTTCCAATCGGCAACATATCATCCACATACAAGACCAAATAAATAACACGGTCACCAATTAATTTAAAATAAACACAATGATCCTCCTTGCTTCTGGTTAAGCCAAGTCCTCGTATATAGGTATCAAATTTTTGATACCACATCCTTGGTGACTGATTTAACCCATACAAAGACTTCTTTAACCTGCATACCAATTATTTCTTCCCCTTCACCATAAAGCCTTCAGGTTGTTTCATGTAGATCTCCTCTTCCAGATCCCCATGAAGAAATGTTGTCTTCACATCCATATGTTCTACCTCAAAATCAAATGCAACAACAACAAATAAAAGTAATTTAATAGAAGTAACTTTGGCAACAGGAGAAAAAATATCACCAAAATCAATTCCTGGCACCTAGGAATAACCTTTTTCTACCAATCGAGCTTTGTATTTCTCCACCTTTCCTTCTACATTCATCTTCTTCTTAAACACCCTTTTGCTGCCAATGGGCTTCCTTCCAGCCGACAACTCCACCAGATCCCATGCCTCATTTTTATGCAAGGATGCTATTTCATCAACCATGGCCTCCTTCCATACTTTTCCATCCTCTGAATCTACTTCCTCCCTAACAGTTCAGGGATCATCATTAGTTATAGTTAAAGAAAAATTTGAACAGAAATAAGATGGACTATATCTTTCCGGTTTTCTTCTTTCCGAAATGATCTTCTCACAACTAGAGTTTGTGGCTCTTCCTCTTCTGAGTCTTCTTCTGTTGTAGAGTTTGATTCATCATCCTTTAGCTCAAACTCTATCTTATCAGGTTCCTTTGGTAGGACTTCATGTTTAACAACATATTTGATCTCTCTAAACACCACATCTCGACTGTACACAACCTTCCTTGTTTTCAGGTTCCAAAGCTTGTAACCCTTTAAACCATCCTTATACCCAATAAAGATGTACCTTTCAGGTTTATTATCCAACTTGGTCCTTTTTTCCTTTGGAACATGTACATATGCATCACATCAAAATACCCTCAGATGTGAAAGAGAGGGTTTCTTACTAGTCCATACCTCATGTGGAGTCTTATCCTCCAACGTTGATGAAGGTGATCTGTTAACCAAGTAACATGCAGTCTCCACTGCCTCTGCCCAGAATTCTTGTCCTAACCCGGTACCACTGAGCACGCTTCTTGCATTTTCCATCAGCGTTCTGTTCATTCTTTTTGCAACTCCGTTTTTCTGAGGTGTGTATGGAGTATTCTTCTACCATGCTATACCACACTTCTTACATAAATCTTCAAATTCCTTCTTACATAACTCCCCACCATTATCTATCCTTAGCGCCTTTATCTTCTTCTCTGTCTAGTTTTCCACTAGAGCCTTAAATTATTTAAATCTGTCAAAGACTTTAGATTTCCTCCTCAAGAAATATATCCATGTATTCCTTGAGAAGTCATCTATGAATGAAACATAGTACACAGACTTACCAAGTGATGGAACCGACACAGGTCCAAACACATCACTATGCACAAGCTCTAATATCTTGTTCGCCCTCTTAGCACTAGAAGGAAAAATCACCCGATTCTTCTTCCCATATACAAAATGTTCACAAAAATCAAAATCTAGAGAGCTATTAGACATACCTTCTACCATACCATTTCCATGTAATATCCGAAGGCCCTTCTCTCCAATATTTCCAAGCCTTTGATGCCATAGCATGGTATTTTCTCTAGAGACTGCTAGGATTTCTACTCCACTTTCGGGAACCACAGAACTGTTGCACCCATCAATAACAGTGCTACCCTGAAGCTTGTACAGAGTTCTAATCTGAATTCCCCGCATTAATACTAGTGCTTCCCGAACCATCTTACAAGTATCTTTCTCGAACACTGTTTTTACATCTAAATCATCCATCTTGATTATAGAAATCAGATTTTTGGCCAAATAAGGAATGTGCAGAACATGAGGAAGTGTTCTAATCCTTCCACCTTGTAGCTTTAGCTTGAATTTTCCACTTCTGATGATTCGGGCCTTCCTATCATCACCTAAGAAGACATCACTGCCATCATATTTCTCATACTCGCAGAACCAATCCCTATGGGGAGTGAAGTGAAAGGATGCACTCAAGTCAATCAACCATGACTCATGATCTACATGTGTGTTTGAAGAATAAGCCAAATACACATCCCCACCTTCATCCGAGGTGGTTTTTGACTTTACAGAAGGAGCATCATCAGATCCCTTTCCTTTCTTAGGAGCTTTAGATCTGCATTCCTTTTTGTAGTGCCCTTCCTTTCCGCATTTCTAGCACACCTTTACAAACTTTCCAGGAGATTTAGATCTCCCACTTGAAACCTTATTCTTGTTTCTGTTCTAGGACCTTCCTCGTACAGATAAGGCATCTCCATTCTCACCCTCCATATTTCTCCATCTCATTTCCTCCGATAGCAAGGCTGAGACAATGTCATCAAAATTCAAGGTAGTTGTATTGCTACCTATTGCAATAACTAGATGGTCCCACGAGTTTGGTAGAGAACACAATAAACTGATGCACTTATCTTCATCTGAGATTTTAATATCAACAGATGAAAACTAACTTAGCACAGTATTGAAGGCATTCAGATGTTCTGTCACTGAGTCTTCATCCTTCATCCTCAGGTTATACAACTTTTTCCGCAAGAACAATTTATTCACCGGAGACGTAGATTGGTACAAAGTCCCAATTTTGTCCCACAAATTCTTCGTCGTAGCTTCCCCAGATACATTCAACAATACCAAATCTAAGACACATAACCGTATTGTGCCCTTCGCCTTCCGATCCAACTTTTTCCAGTCTTCATCTGTCATTGCCATTGGTTTAGTACCTGGATATACTGCGATCCACTCGTATTTATCCACCAATAGATCCTCCATCTTGATCTTCCACAACTCAAAACTATAACCATTAAATTTCTCAATCTCTTTCTTTCCATTTCTCACCATATTCTTTCACCACAAGAATCGATCCCACAGATCTCCCACTGAACAGGGTCTACCACAGGCCCGAGAAAAAAACCCCTCAGTAGCAAAGGCATCCCCTTGAAGCCAAAAAAATTCTGATACCAAATGTAGGTTTTAACCTTGTATAGAAATTATCTGCAAAAGAATCTTAAAAATAGAAAATAAACAATAGCGAGAGCATAAAACATAAAATAGATATACACAAAGATTTTCCCCTGGATCCAAAATCGGGACGACCAGCTTGATTTTTCATTATATTCCTTTTAGTGTTACAACATATATATATATATACATGTCGAAGCATACATAAACCCCAATCCATTAACCCTGGATTAGAACATAACCGTAGTTCCCTTGACCGGATCTACAAAATACCAGGGGCCGAAAACCATCATGCCCCAAAACCATGTGCAAACCCATGCACAAAACCATGGGCGGGTCCACCCACCGAAAAATAGGGTCCAAAAAAACTTTAGTTAGTTTTGGAAAGAATATAACACATACCCAACAACCAGAACATTTAGTTAGTTTTGATCTGAGTATGGGAATGCCTACCTCAACAATGATATATATATAAATTCTTGCATTGAATTTTTTTACAGGTTTTCGATCAGTGTCCACAATCCAATCCTCGGAATGATAAAGCACTTCGCTCTTCAGCATAACCTCATACTTCACACTTTAGGGGGGAAATATATTACACGTTATTTTGTCACCATGAAATTTGACTGTCCATATAGGTCTATCACTACCTATATTGTGCTCCCTTAGAAGTAAAAAACCCTAATGTTCTGAAACCAAGTCTTGGAATTGGAGAAAAGCTCATTAAAACACTTAAAAGTCTACCTCCACTCTTTTTCTAAACTTTTCCTACAGGTCCACGGATACTTGATATATAAACAGCAGAAACCCCCACACGTTCTACTCCTAAAACCCACGGACCCCCGTAAAAAGTTGAATTAAAGAAAAAGTAAATTCTAGAAGCCTAGCTGGTCAAATATTCTCCCAGCTGGAAGCTTCTAGTGGCGCGATCAGTTCGAGCTTTATCCCTCCACTCATGGAGCTTATCCCTTGGTTCATGGAGCTATATCCCTTCATGAGAGGAATCCATCTCCCCTCTTTATGGAACTAAAATTATCTCCATTTCCTTATAAATTGAGCTCATGTTTCAGTCTCAAGGGTAGTTTGTAGATGGTAAGCTGGTATATGGTAGTTGCTGAAGGAATTCTAAAGAGTGCATAATGTCTACACTATTTTTTGTTGACATGAGAATGATCGCACCCTTTTTTCCATAACTCTATGCTGGCATTCAGAGAAGAAATCTTGTCAAACTGAAGGAGGAACGATTGTTTAGGACCCCAGGAGAAACCTGTATGACATCAAGGCATCAGGTTGTAAGGTTACTATTTTCATTCAAGATAATACATATTGATCTCTTTTTCTCATTGAGTTGTTCTTGTGCTTTTTGAATAACATCAATACTTAGACTCTTTGATCACTAAGTTGGATTAGATTTTCTTAATTATTATATGTTGCAGATGCTTTGATTCTTTTTCTATATTTGATTGCAAGTTCTACATACTGGAGAAGACTCTTTGGAGTGACTGGATAAAATATTGCATAGAATGTTGGATTTCAAGGTAGGGGCATGTCCTCTTTCTTTATTTATAATAATTCTGAAATGCAATTAGTCTAGAGAAAGAGGTTTCCAAATGGACGTTTGTTTCTAGCTATTCGTAGAATACTAGGGAGATCGCTCTTGTCTGCAAGAGGGATTAATCCGCATAACACTTGTAGAACCAATCACAACTTAGATTTACCCTGTTTTCAATAGGGATTTTATGAGTCTGTTTTAAGAAATTTTATGTATTTGATTATATTCTGCATTACGCTTTAGTTGTGGAAGCTTTATATGCTAGAAGCACGGGTTTGAAGGAATTTTACAGTAGGTATTCGATAGTCTTGTAGTTTGGGATCATATAACCTACAAGGGATGAATCGATACTTCTCACTATTATGTTTGTCTCTATTTTAACACATTTTATTTACAACGATATGTTTTAAATTCCTAACAGTACAATTCTCTATATACATGCAATGCTTTTTAATTTATGCTTTAATGTAACACCATAATTAGATTATCAATTCTTATTGAAGTTTTTACATAATTTGGACAATTAGAACTGACTCCTTAATATCTTCTTTTATTTGATATTTTCTTTCCCTAATTATTTGAGGCATAAGATTTCTAGAGTGCAAATCTTAAATCATGATGAAGTTTGAACTATTGGTGTTCTAACCTTACTTGACATATTTGTGAATTAATATGGATTAACTTTTATGGTGACTACTATACATAGCAATGACTCGTATAAATAATATCTTTCATTGACCATTTACACTACAACACAGTTGTATACAAAGATTCTTGATCTAATTACTATACATATGCATACACAATGTACATCTAGCTATCAAATTGGATTGAACGTAATGAATTTCCTAAACAGAGCATCGAAAGGCCTATCTGTCTAGCTAACCCTAATTAGGCTTTCTAACTGAACATCATGCCTCAGACGGGTATAAATTCTATGTTATTTTATTTGATATCTTCCTTTATATAATGTACACGTATGTGCTAGAAAGATATAAAGTTCCCCTCTCACTAAACACAATCTTGTCAGAATGCATCTATATATTTCTACCCTATTTTTACCACCTCATTTATATACATTCATTCATAATGATAAGAAGTAACAACCATTCCTTTCTTTCCTATCGTCCAGGTAGTATTTAGTATAGTTATTCGCTAATAAACAAATTTTTCTACTTGATCAATAGATTAATGCAACATCCAACTTATTCTAGAGATATGAACTTAATCTTTAGATAAACACTATTCCACCTTAATTACCTAGACTAGTTTCCATAAGAAAACACAATACAACTAGGTTTTATAAGTTCCAATTAGTATATGGTACTTTCACATGGTTAGAATTCAAGTTTCTATCTGTACATATGACAAAACAGGTAGCTATAATTATCCACACTCCTAAATCATTTATTTTAATTAAAGCATCATTCCCAAATCATTTTGGCAAGAATATTATTTATTCATAACTATTCATTTACATATTATTCCAATATTTCTTATGGATTTTCTACCATTTTCTTTAATGTAGTTCAGACTAATCAAAAGAGTATCCTCGCAAGGAAGGGATATTACATCAACGACCTTTTGACTTGGTCAATTACATGATCCTATGATCAAAATTCGTTACTTAGGAGGTGTTGGTTCCCTTCAATTAAAAATTCAGCAAGGGAAACTACATCTTATTTGATTATGCAATATTCCATTTTTTTTCCATCAAAATTACTCTCAATTTGAAAAAGACGAACTATACCCAATTGTTTACTGTTTTTCTTCTTAAAAATTATTTTCCCTCAACTTAGTGTCAACCTCTGTAGTGACCCCCTCCATAAATGTAGGAATAATTTCATTTTGGTCCCAATTTAATATCTATTATTTAAATACCTTTAGACAAATCTCTTTGAACATAAGATGAATGCTCGTGTGTTGTGGCAAGGCTAGCCAAAACTTACTATCTTGTATTTTCTTTAAAATGGTGGATGGATATATTTGAGAGGTTTTAGCTTTTGATCCTTCTACTTGAAGCTCACTTTTCGAATGTAAATGTAGACCTCCTCCTCTTCTTGGAATTGATATTTCAATTTTGTGTAGTTCATGTTAGGCATCGAGCCTTCAAAGGCCCTTCCGTAATGTACCATTCCACTAGTAACCTTCCAAGCATGAAAACATGGTACTTTCTAGCCTTCGAAGGCTTACCAAATGTATAGGTGATGTTTTTAAGTGGAATATCTAGCGGCTAGCCTTAAAAGGCTTGTCAAACATGGAATTTATACCCCCAAATACTCCTCCATGAGGACAATGTGGGATTTATAGCCTTCCATGTGACTTTCCAACATGCCACACACCATGATTCTGAAGTCCCTTTAAAGTGAATTTTTGGCACTTCTGAGAATGATTGATAAGGTTTCCAAACATTAGGAAGACCCATCAAAAAACCCTATGCAATCTTTGATACATGAACGTGAACCTTCAAACAAATGAAATTCCATCAAGAAAACAACTCCTACAAAGGTTGGCCCACAATTGAAACTGTTTTTAAATGCCTTAAAAAGGTTGGCCTATGCAAAATTAAGTTAGGATTCACCCAAAACAGAGATCATTGCATTCAAAACACACACACACACACACACACACACACACACACACACACACACACATATATCCTCAAAAAACTCAAATAAAAGTGAAACACAAATAGTTTGATTATGTTATAGGTCTAATGAGTGAAAGGTTCACTGATGGCATGCGTCTCTGTGTGTGTTGATTAATTTATTTTTAAACCTCCCTTTATACTTCAACTCGGCGCAGGTTTTCTCAGACCATTTTATTTGTAGTCAAGCCAATGTCTTGGGTAGTGTTATTTGCATTTTGTAACTCAATATTCTTTTAGAAGTTTTTGAAATTCATCCCTTTGTCGTTACATATTTACTATAGGTTGTTATTTTTCAGTTATATCCAAACACAGGTATACCATGTAAACAACTTCAAGTAATGAGATAGTTATACACATGTATTTCTTATTCTCAAGACACAACACTATGATGGATTTAGATTAAATTTCAATATTATGCTCGCCCTTGACTAGGATTTTTTATGCATTCCCCACAATAATTATACAAAACTAGTAGCCATCTAGTGCCTTATAAGTTGTGAAAGATCTACTTCAGATGTTTCCTAGTTTCTGCAATTGTCTAATATCTCCATCATCCTTGTGGACAACACTATTTTAGGGTGACATCTTGGTTATACATTTCAAATAACACCCTAATCCTTCTCAGTACAATACCTTGTCTACTCTTCACACTAGGTTACACTTCGTTTTAGGATCGTCACTTATACCAGGTGATATTCCAGCCATGGGATTAATTATCTTAGTTATATTCTTCTCTATGAAATCCATCTAACCATAAGTGTTTGTCAAACCGTATCTTCGTCTCTAATTTAGGAGAAAGCCCACAAACTGTCATATCCATCATCAGAGTTGATAGAGGCTAATCATAGTAATAGAATTCCAAACATTTTATCGATCTGCCCTGTCTACAAATTGTGGGATAATTTTTAGGGACAAATTTCTTATGATACCCTCTCATGCAAAATAGGGGGTAACATATTGCTCCTATTGGGCACACACGCCCTTCTTGGGATCACTTGAGAATTTGTGACTTAGTTGATAACACCAAACTCTCAAGATAAAGCTGCAAAAGTGAAGTACATAATCCAAAGTAACCAATTTCTCATCTTGACTGCAATATCCATTTTCAGTGTTTGATCATTTTTGAAAATAGAGACACATTAAAATCCAAATGAAAATATGTTGGGATCCCCATCACCTCTGGACTGAATGGTCCATTTTCAACAACTCTCGTACTCCCAACAATTTCATCGTATGTAAAAACATGTTGAGAATGTCCATTTCTTCCACAGAGAAGAGAGATGGAAACCAATATTTCATAGTCTCTTTGAGAAATTTTAGTGGACTATTTGATTAAAATTAGTTTTCTCTTCACTAAAATTTCTAGTAATCTTTGTTGTCAAGCCATATATGATATTGATAACTGAACTAAAATATATTCATCCCATTCACCCTCTCCTTTTACCTTACTTTTTTATGTGAGAAAACCTTGCTCACACTTTCCAGAACAAGAAAAATCTTATTATTACATGTTTTACAGTGCTTTGTACTTCAATTTCCCTAATGCATATCACTTGAGGTCTCCAAAGCTCGATTTTCTTCATATTTGTCATAACTCTCATCAAATGGAGAGGTAATAATTTCATCATTACAAAATATAAAGGTACAATTAAGCCCTCATCAAAAGGATGATCTGGTATTCTCCCTTTAGCAATTGCTCGATTATCCTCTCCATAAACATCCCTATTATTCTCTGCCTTGGGGTTGGATTGATCACACATCACATCAGCAGTGTTGACATTGAGTTCTGGGAAAAGAAAATGGCTCACAACTAAATCTGAGTAGTGTTCATTAATGTCATTTGTATTCTCATATTCATCAATAAATAGGACTGGATTCAAAACACACAACATATGATATTCCTTTTCTTTGTGCAAATAATGAATCTGGATCAAGTTTGTATCAGGGCTATTGTGTTATTATTCTTCTGGAACAAGTATGTATCAGGGCTATTTTTTATTCTTTTTCTGGATTTGTAGTAGGCTAGTATCCTCTTAAATGATGCCAACAATGCTAACTTCCTCAAATTTTGAGCTCAACACTTTATTCATATCAATAGAAACATCATCATAATATATATATTCACCCTCTAAATTTCCTTCCTTATCTAGATGTCGATGCTACCAGAATTCCTCAATGTATCACAACTTTTTATGACTCTTTAAATACATATTTTCTGTCTCAAAAACTTAAAATACCCCATACAATTATATGAAAAAAAAACTAAGAAACAAAAAACCTGATAAGTGAAGTTGATGCTGCCAGAATTCCTCAATGTATCCTGTACAAATGTTGAAAAGAAAAAATTCCAAGGTACCTTTGATATGCCTTGGATATAATATTTGTAACTTGATTTTTTTCCCTATATACAACTTGACTGGGCCTAATGATACAACTTCAGTTGGCCTAGTGGTTAAGAGAATTTGTTTCCTCCTAAGAGGTCACAGATTCAAAACTAGTAGGGGTAGAGTATGTATGTCTTTGTACACTTAGCAGTCGTCACGGAGGTGGGTCCCTTGTCCCAGAAATAAGGGTATCATACACCAATTTGGTGACTGGCTTGGATGTGACCTTAAAATTAGAAAATTAATGACAATAATAATAATAATTGAAAATAGCTTATCAAATTTCAAATATGTCTCATCCAAATTGTGAGGATAGGAGGACTGAAATTGGAATGTTCCTTTACCCAGTCACTTATTCCCTTTGGATCTCCAAACACATGAAGTAACTCCAATCCTAGCCAACTGGAACATATAACTACACCGCAAAGAGAAATTATTTCTTCCCTACACTATTAGTGCACTTTCCTCCCTCCCACCAGAAATGGGTTACACATGCAATTCATAATCTCAAAATTTAAACTGTTTACTCTATTTTTCATGATTTTACATCACATGATACTGTGTTTAAAATAGAGTGATTTTATGTAGCTATGATGGAAATAAGCTGTTTTATACTAGTCTCAAAGTGTGATGTGTGGATATTGTATTTAAATCATATTGATTTTTTCATTGGGATGGAAATAAATTGTTTTATGCAAGTCTAATATTACAAAGTGTGATAAAAATCTAGGAAAAAGGGTTAATACCATGGATTTATTTAGCACAACGTCTCAGCATAATCTATTTGTAGTTGAAGAAATGGGTAAGGGTTTGCCACTTGATCAGAAGCTTTTGTCGTGTTTGTTGCAACTTGCTAGTCATGATCTGTGTAGGGAATATAACTTGTGTATAGTGACTACATTTTATATTTTTATACCTTTCATATTTTTATTTTGACTTATGTTTTTTTGATCTTCCAGTATCCTTTGATCAAGTATGAACATACCTTTGAAAAGCTATGACAACTATTTGATATAGTATTTTCTATATCTACAGTGATTGGGGTGGATGAGAGGATGCTTTTGGAAATTCCAGCAATGATGGTCCAACCATTAAGATTAATGAAGAAAATGTTTCAGATGATTGTGTTTCCATTAAAGTTCTTTGTAAGGAACCTCTTGATAAATTTCTACCATGTGCACCTTGTTGATTCTCCATTCTGTCTGCAATGCCTTATGATTGGCTTATGATTTGGTAGAGTATTTCTGTTATTATTTATTTCTTTGGTTGTTCAACAAAAGTTTGTATTTAGTATTTATGATTTTTTTTTAAATATGTATGTAGTATTTAGGATTTCTTTTTCTGATATGTGCTTTCTAATCTAACTACTTTCTGTTTTTGTATTTAGAATTTTGGTTAAAACTTTGCAATTTTTAGTTGGTTTTCCTATATTGTAATTCTTGTAAAATAGATCTTAATTTCATTGAAGGTATGGCTATCACTAACTGGGTGGATGATGGATTTTACCAGGGTTGTGGGAATTTTAAGCATGGAAAAATTTTCAACAACAACGTGCTAAATATTTTTTCTCATATTGTACATTGAATGGCCAAGCATATATTGAAGGTATGACTGTCACCAACTGGCTGGATGATGGATTTTACCAGGGTTGTGGGCATTTTAAGCATGGAAAAACTGTCAACAACAACATGCTAAATATTTTTTCTCACATTGTACATTGAATGGCCAAGCATATGTTGGTTGCGCACTAACCTTCTCTTTTAGGGTGCAAGTTAAATATGAGGACATTGTTGACTCTCATTTTTTTATCGTTACTAACCGTTAATGATAATTATGTTGGATTATCTAACTTGTTGCAAAATTTTTAGGGATAGATAGGTAGGTATAGATAGGAGGATGGTTATGCCAATTTCTTTGTACCTTATCTTTTTTTGATATGAAAAATTCCTTGAAAAAAATCATATTGCTGGAATATATGAAGAGTGGAAACATGCTAAACATAAATCATTTAATAGTAGATATTAAAGGCTTGTGATCATTCTAGTTACTTTTTTTGCATGACTAGATTAAATAGTTTGTAAAGTATTGTATATTAGCTTGTTGTGCGAGTCATGTCACATGGGTGTGACAATGAGCTAACTCCATTGAGTTATTTTTATCAAGTTAAAAATAGGGGCTGCATGATTTTATATTTTACAAATATTACATCATTATGTGTCAAACATTTGTTTTAAATCAATGCCTAAATATGTAATTTCAAGGACTACCATAACTCTCACATAATTCTTTAAAGGGTGATAGCTCAATGGAAGAGCAACGGCTTTATAAGCAGGAGGTCATGGTTCAATTCCACTATGTCCTACAATGAATTAATCAATGATATTGTAGTTTAGTTTTAATTAAATATTTGTAATATTGGTTTATTTCAATGGTAGGGTATTTTTCTAGATTCAGTATTTTATATTGTCTCTAAAGAGACAAAAGTGATGTTTTATTATCTTTGAATATAATATTTTATTGTCTCTAGAGAGACAATAGTTAGGATCAAAGACATTGTCTCTTTAAAGACAATATGTCTTTAATCCCAAATATTGTCTCTAGAGAGACAAAAATGAAATTTTCTCTGGAGAGACAAAAATGCTTGTGTGATATATTGTATTTATAGAGACAACATTTTAAGACAATTTAATTTGAGACACTTGCTTAAAGACAATATTTAAAACAATACACAAGTTTTTTTTTTGTCTCAATTTAGGACAATTTACTCAAAAATTGTCTTAAATATTGTCTTAAAAATCCTCCTTTATGTTATAGTGATGGTTGTATACATTAGACCACTCTCCTCATAGAATTAAAGTTTGTTTATATTAAACCATTTTCCTTAGAAAATTCAAGTTGAGTTTTTTTTAGGTTTGATACCAAATTAAAATTATAAAAGAGAAAAAATTATTAAATAAAACATTAAAACTAATGAACAAATAATCACAAAATATAAACACAATAATTTATCTTAAAAATCTTCAATCTCAGGAAAACCAACAAATTAAATTCTATTATCTTTCCAAAACTTAACCAAGTGGGTCTTCATCACAATTTAACCAAGTGAGTGTCCATTTCAATTAAAATTTACAAGTTAAAATATCCTAAATTTCACAAGAAATCTAGACGAAGGAAGTTGTTTCTTTTAACTACCTATTATAAATATATTGGCGGTTTCCTTTCATATATGTACCTCAATTTAATTTAGTGTGCTTATGCTATCCTTCAAAAAAATGGTTTTCTCATTCTCAGTCTTAGATTATTTATTTTATTCAAATATAATATATGGATAGCATAGTAATAAGAATATTAAGATATTAAGGTAGGGAAGATCAGCTTATTGATATAATTCATATTCATAGAATATGTTAGGGATAAGAGTATAACAATGATATCTTTAATCATGTCTCAAAGGGATAAATATTTGAATCTCATGTGTCATAAAAAAGATAGTACTAATGTATTTGGCACAATATCTAGCATCATAAGTAAAGTGAACAAATAATCAATGTGTCATTACATTTGTACATTAAAAGTTAAAACTCTATAATAAGGTTATTTCAAATAACTTGGTGGTTTACATGGGAACTATTATCATGAAGATGGTAAATAAAACAAAGTTACAGAGTTTTTTTTTAGCATTTCATGCTTACTAATGCATCCTTAAGTTGTTTTCATAATAAGTTTCATACAGAGTAACTAAATGAATTCTATGAATTTAATGATAAATTTGGATTTACCATCATGAATGATATCAATATTGTTGTGCTAAATCAAGTCATATTAATTTTACCGGCTTATGCATGACGTCAATGCTTATTTGTTGCATTAGGAAGAAGTCTAGACCTTTTTTTTTCGCATTGGAAATAAATCTTTGTAAGATTGATTAAAAACAAAAATTAATGTATAACTATATTGAAACAATGGTATGCATTCATTACCTTTAAATCTAATGTAGTCATGATTCATCATTGTGAGTGCATGATTGAACACTGTGGGTTGATTTTTAGAGGGTATAGTAATATTAATTTATTGGAGTGCTTGAGTTATAAGACATTTGGTGCCGTAAGGCAATGGTAAACATATTTTAAAGGAGAAAGTGATCAAATTTTATTACATCCCTCATGCCCTGAAAGATCCAATGATGACTATCTGATGAGAATGGATGGTGGTAAACATGTTTGGTAAGCAAAAATACTTAGTGGATAATGTAGTGACTATATTTTGAAAAAAATCATACATTGCCACAATTAAACTAATTTCAAATACCAATTTACGAGCATGGAGGAACAATTTCAAATACCAATTTACGAGTGCTTAAACTAATTTATAATATCACTGGTTTTGTTTAAAAAGGAAATTTCTAACCCTATTCAAGTTTGTTTCCTACTAATAATTGCATTAATGTTTCATAAATTACTAGGTTTACTTTCCAATTAATGAATCATTTACTATGTGATGTAGGTATGATCGACTATGTTATATCAAGCTTAAATCATCAAAAAATTCACCATTATACTTTGAGGCAAGGAGCATTGAGAGAAGCTTAGTAAAATGAAAGTTTGGTATATTGAATAGTTTCAAAAACAAGTAAGATCGTTAATTGATTATTGTTATTTATTGAGAAAGTTAGACTAAATTTTGAGATGGTTTTAAGAAAAAACTCGAAACTTCAGGTTCATTTTTTAAAATTTTGTAAATTTAGATAAACGTTATTGATCTTGATAGATACATTTTTGATACATGTGTTTTAGTAGGATTATTGGAAAAAAATAAGGATATACTTGGGACCCTTTTGACACTAGTTCAAACTAATTTTCAGCTTGGACAAGTCATTTGGCCTAGTCTATTGTTTCTTCAAATTTTCATTCTCCACACTTTGTAGTAGCTTGCGAAAACCTATAGAACAATTTTAAGTCACACCCTAGTTTTAAGGGGAAACTCCCAAGAAATATGTTGTATTACTACGAACTCAATATTGATAATTATTTTCCAACCTTATGGAGAATTTTCTCTTAATAGGAAGAATTCGATGCTATGGTAAACAATTTATCTTCAGAAGGAAAGCAAGAATTCATTCATTATTATTTTCCTGATGATGTTCCAATGCCAAATTTAATATTTTCAACTACAAAATTAAGTGTTTTCAAAATTTCCATGAGAAGGCATCTCTATGATCTCTTTAATTTTGGAATATGATGATGAATTTTTAGTTGATGAGGTTAAAATTGATATAATGAATGAGATTACGAATTTTGCATTAACTCTAGTTAAGCACCATTCTCTATAATTTTGGGCCAAAAAATTAAGAAATTCATGAACAATTGCATTGTGTTGCAACCCTATTTGAAACCTTTGAGTTTGGCCTAGGGGACCTACCTAAACTAGAAGGCTCGGATACATCACTTTTGTCCTTGGGAAGGTATTTGTAGGTGCTCCATTGCTCTAGATGAAATTTTATAAGGTGACGCATCACTAAATGTTAGCTTGCGATGGGAAATGGACATGTTACCATCACCTCAAATATAATAGAATAGTGATGGAGGTCCCTACCTTCTAGTGTTGCTTAATTCCAAGAAGATCATCTTGAAAAGGATGTGGTCTCGTGTCATATGGTCTATAATTTCCACCAAATACTATGTTCTCTAAGACCTAATTTTCTACATTCATCCTCTCATCTCCATGAAAAACCCTATAGAAGAAGGACATTCCTGAGGGAAGAGTGGGGAGAGAGAAAGAGCATAAGGTAATTCTGGTGAAATTTTAGAGAAACTCCTTGCATACTATAGGAATCCTTACTATTAGGTAAGGATGACATGAGGCCAAGGTAATAGAATGGATTTCTTGCATACAAGGTATATTTTCAACTAATATACTCTTATTAATGTGGATTTCATGATTTTCCCTCAAATTCTTGTATTATATTGCATGTATATTAATTGAATGTAGATTAACTTGGATATTTTGATTCGAATAGTCACATTACTTCAATAGAAATTTGGAAGGAGGATAGAATTAGTACTTTATTTATCTTGTGTGCATGACATAGGTGTGAGAAATAGAGGCAAGATCAATAGGAGTTGGAGTAAATTTTTCAGCTGCTACATTAGTCAATATTACCATAAAACTCTAGAGGTAAAATATAGCCGAGATATTCTCCTTCCTTTCAATATATGAAATCGCATTAAAGGTTAGATCTAGGGGAATTTAATGAATGATACACCCATCAATCTATACAAATATTATGTAGATTTGTGGATTTGAACTCTTTTCCACATGAGGAAATTCTAGTTAACACACGGTTATCATGATATTAAGATGTTTAGATACCAATTATACTTAGTTTACTTACTATTATATTTCTAGTTTGGAAAATTTTAACATCTATATTTGAGGAACTTAGAAAAAGAGGGTAATCATGTTCTAATAGTTGAGTGTACTTTTGTAGTAATTAAAACTAAGAATGAAAGGATGTTTTAGGAAATTTGGTAATAAGTTTATTTTCCATGGTCATACCATCTATGGAAATCCAACCCTTAAGATGCCCTCTAAATTCTAGAATACACTTTAACTAAATCTAAAAACTAAAGTAGGGAATAATAATGTTTACCATGATTTGATTATTCTTAGAATTTATTGTTGTGAGATTAAGCTATACCAAAAATAAAAAATTTACATTTGAGGTCTAAAATGGTTATCCTAAGGAAAATAACAAATAATAGTTAAAATAACAAAATAAGATAAATGAATTTTCAAAGGGAAAAAAAAAATTTGTACACTAGGATAATACTGAGAGGGTAGGTGAATTAGTATTATATATGTTTTAAAAATTGTTTTGCTAATAAAACTCATTTATTCACAAAGTAATTAAACAATGACATAGATCAGTGAACACATTATTTTTATGTGGAAACCCATACGGGAGAAAACCACAAATGTTTATTTTTATTATTTTAATGTAAATGCAAGCACAAAATTTAATTTACATCATATTCTATAGGCACCAAACTATAAGAGGTACAAACCCCTTTTTTCGTTGAAAGAACCCACTTGCTAGAGGAAGCAACCC
This sequence comes from Pinus albicaulis, assembly GCA_034641835.2. Lineage (NCBI taxonomy): Eukaryota > Viridiplantae > Streptophyta > Pinopsida > Pinales > Pinaceae > Pinus > Pinus albicaulis. Next base: position 571,612,694 of record CM076572.1, read on the forward strand.
CACTTGTTTGCATGCACCAACCTGAAGGAGACTCCAATCCCCTGATCTGCAAGCACAAACTTGCTTCAACCACTTACATCCCTCTTTCATACATTTTTTTGGCTCAAATCTATAGAAATTTTCTTAAAATATCACTCACATTAACAT